>JAHRHZ010000074.1:4206497-4354834 GCA_024137785.1 Ginglymostoma cirratum | reverse complement strand
GCAGGCCAGGCAGGATCAGAGGAGCAGGAAAGTTGACTTTTTGGGTCCGGGCCCCTCTTCAGAAATGGTCAGAAGGGTTCAGACCTGAAACGTCAGCTTTCCTGCTCGTCTGATGCTGCCTGGCCTGCTGTGTTCATCCTGCTCTACACCTTGTTATCTCAGATTCTCCAGCATCAGCAGTTCCTACTATCTCCACAAGATACATTAATGATTTGGATGGAAGAGCAACATGTAACATCAAGTTTGCAGATGCTACCAAGTTGGGTGGGAGGGTGAACTGTGACGAGGACGCAGAGCTCCTTCAGCATGATTTGGACAGGTTGGGTGAGTGGGCAAATCAATGGCAGATGCAGTATAATTTGGATAAATGTGAGATTATTCACTTTGGAAGCAAAAACAAGAAGTCATATTACTACCTGAACGGCTGTAAATTGGAAGAAGGGAATGTGCAGCGGGACCTGGATGTCCTTATGCACCATTCGCTGAAGGTAAGCATGCAGATGCGGCAGGTGGTAAAGAGGGCAAACGGTATGTTGGCCTTCATGGCGAGAGATTGAGGATATAGGAGCAGGGATGTGTTGTTGTAGTTATGAAAGGCCATTGAGGCCACACCTAGAATATTGTATGCAGTTTTGGCCGCCTTTTCTGAGGAAGGATGCTCTTGCTGTTGGGAGTGCTGCGAAGGTTTACCAAGCTGATTCCAGGGATGGTGGGACTGATGTATAAGAAGAGATTGACTAGGTTAGGATTGTTTTTTTTGCTGGAGTTCAGATGAATGAGGGGGAATCTCATAGAAACTTATAAAATTCTAACAGGACTAGACCGGGTAGATGCAGGGAGGATTTGGTGAGATTATTCAGAACAGATGAGATGTTTCTTCACCCAAAGAGTGGTGAGCCTGTGGAATTCATTACCACAGGAAGTAGTTGATGCAAAAACATTGATTGTATTCAAAAGACAGCTAGATATAGCACTTGGGGCAAATGGGATCAAATGTTACGGGGAGGAAGCAGGATTAGGCTACAGAGTTGGACAATAAGCCATGATCATGATGAATGGTGGAGCAGGTTCAAAAGGCCAAATGATCTCCTCCTGCTCCTGTCTTCTATATTTCTATGTAAATCTGGCAGCATTTAAATGCAGTGAAATGAAGTTAATATTTCCAGTTGAAAATGACACTTTAGAACTGAAGGAAGGTTGAAATGTGATGAGGGGGATTTACATAAAAGTCTGGAATGAGGTGAGGTGTTTGGATGCTCATTAACTTGAGAGAAAAATATTTTATAGGTTCATTGCAAAAAAACTATTGTGACTTCATTTTCATAGTTGAATACCACATTTAAAACCTGTCATTCTTAATTTTTCGAATCACGTCTTCAGCCACATTCTTGACAGCATTTTGCTTCAATAGCATTTATTTTTATTTCAAACAAGTAGGTAGTTTTTTTAAATTAGCCTATTACTTCATATTAAAAGCCTATATTAAGTCAGCGTTTGCTAACTTTTGATTACGAAGAGAGCAGAGTCAGTCTTGGAAGAATTTCTGAATCTAGAATGTCAAGGACATTAAGTAAAATCAATTCATAGAATCATAGAATGGTTACAGCACAGAAAGGGACAGTGCATGTTAGGTTGCCTGCAAAAACAACTCAGGAAGTCCGTTGTCCAGCTGTTACTTTGTTGCAAGACCGTTATGTAACATTTTACCAAAACCTTTGAAGTTTATATATACAAAATCAGCTGTCTTTGTTAAATCATTAAAAAAACTCAAATTAATTAAGCACACTTTAGCTTCAGCCAAACTGTTCTAGCTTTCCATGATTAATCCACAGTTAAACAAGTGACTTAATTTTTCCTGCATTATTGTTTCTAAAAACTTCCCCACCAATAAGATCTGTTGGTGGACTTCCCCTTGTTCTTAAAAGTTTAAGGGTTAAGTATTTACAATACTTCAATTTTGTAGCATCACTTCTGTGTCCAAGAAGGACTGAAAGATTAGGACCAGTATCTCTACAGTTTACTCCCTTGATTGCCTCAGCATCCTTGGGTGCAGCGTATTTAGTTCAGGTGATCAACTTTAAGTACAGTCGTTGTTTTGCTGGTTTAGCTTGCTGCCATTTCTGACTGTGACTTTTGTAGCATTCCCTTCTTTGGTTAGATAAATAAAACAGTAATTTAGTATCTCAGCGATGCCTTTACCTTCATGTATGGATCCTGTTTTTGGTCCTTAATCAGCTTCAACTGTCATCTCGCCGTACATCTACTGTTTATATGATAGAGAGGACCTATGAATTTCTTTTTGTTTATTGTCAGTTACGGTTTGAATCAGTTTTGGTCTCTTTCTTTGTTTCTCTTATTTGTTTATTTTTTCTTATTCCTCTCTGAACATTGTACATTCAGACTCTGTCTGTTGTTTTTATTGTCGGCTTGATATCTGTCGCATGCACTTTTTTCTGCTTCAACTCTCTCCCTTTTACCATCCTTGGAACTCAGGCTTGACTTGCTGTAACTTTTCTGCTTGTGGCAATGTACCTCAATTTTACCTGGACAATGTGTTCTTTAAAGGCATGGTTCTGTTGAGGTTTTCCCTCCCAGCCTGTAATTCCTGTTCACTTACAACAGATCCGTTCTGACCACGTTGGTATCTATAGTTTAGATTGTTCCTTTTCCATGGCTCAACTAAACCTCATTCTATGATTGCTGTTCCCTAAATGATCCTCAACTGATTCTTGATTCACTTGTCCCACTTCATTCTCCAGAACCAGATCCAGCAATACGTCCTTCCTTGCTGGGCTGGAACCCATTGTGATCAAGAAATTGTTTCTCAGCTACACTGCTGTAGGTCTGGAGTCATAGGTACCAGACAGGATAAGGACAGCAGATTTCCTTAATGAACAGGATGAACTTCTTTGACATTCAAATATAGTTTCGCATTTTCCATTGCTGAGACAAGCTTTCAATTCTGGATTTATTAATGCAAATTAAATTCCGTGGTGGGATGTGAACACTTGTCCTCTGAGTATTAAATTACGCCTCTAGGTTACTAGTCTGGTGACATTACACAGAGCTGCTGTTTTCCCCTTATATTTACTAGTGTAATGATATTTCTGTTCTTTTTAATTCTAGCCAAATAGATTCAGTCCACGGCCCCTCTAGAACATCATCTCTTTTCCGATCCTGTAATATTTCCGATCAATATGAGCAACGCTTTTCATTCCGTTCCTGAACACATGATATCTTGGGATATTTAGTATCCCGTCCAGCCTTTATTGATGTTTTATTGTTGCAGCATCTTATTCCAATATGGTTATTTGCACTGTACCTTATCAAATTTTATGTACAATTTCCAATAACTTAATTTAGAATGTATTGATTTTCTTAAAGTCTTATTGCATCTAATACATTTAATGTTTCTTAGACAAGTGCTGTATGTTTCTTCCAACCCCTTATGCCCTTGTTTATTGTTACGAATTACGTTTCCTAGGCTTCTGACAATTTGACTTGATCTCTCAATACCAGCAAGCACTTCAACAGAACATTACCTGTTTAGGTGCAACTTATTTAGCCTGTACAGGCCTTGCGTTCTCCAGAGCCAGTCCCTTTCTGTGCACTGTGATATTTACCCCACAAGAGGCCCTTGGCTTATTATGTCTAAATGGGTTAGTAAGATCTGACTATGTAAATTCCATTTTCCAGTTCTTTTCCCGTAGCCTTGGAGGCAATGACAATGCATGTGAAATGTCTAAGTACTGCTCAACTGTTATACAAGATTCTGACTCAACCACCCTTCCAGGCAATGGGTTCCAGACTCCCAGCACCCTCTAGGTGAAACAATTCTCCTCAACTTCCCTTGTAGCCCTTGTCGCAAAGTTGGGTAGAGTACTTGTGCATTGGAAAGCAGGACTTCAGAATTTGTTTGTAAAGTGATGGTGGGGAAGAATGCATGGTCCCTTTAAAAGATGTGTTTTTTTTCTCGGCTTGGAGATTTAAGAAATTGTCTGCGAGTAGCAACAGGCACAGAGTTCCTGAAATTGAAACATTTGTATCAAAAGGCTGTATGGTTAGCAGCCCAGGCTGTAGTCTTGCTTTGTTATTAAGGTAACCAGTTTGAATATCAGCCAATTAATTTAAAGAAGGTACTTAGAGACTAAAAACCATTTAAATTTAAATCTGATGGTTTTGACAACCTAGGACCAATCCTATTGAAAAAATGATAGGTCATCAAGGATATAAAAGAAGAGGGTATTTGAAAATTGATGTGAGAGCAACTGTCATCTGTTAAAGTTAATCAGAAGCTCTAAAGAGAAATTAGCGTCTCTCAGAATTCGCTAAGCACTCAGAAAACCATTGTCTGACTAAAGGTACAGCAGCACTCTTATCTAATGTCCCTGACACAAGAATTCAGAGAAAGGCATTCCGAACTGAGCATCAGCAGTGAGGGCGCAGAGCGTTCCAGAAGATGCATCCTGGCTGTAATTGCAGGAGATTAAGTTTTTATTTATTAATTTGGTTTACATAAGTGGGACTTGTATTTATTGGAACAACATCCCATTAGAATATGTTTTATTTGGGAATAGTTGGTAGTTAAGGAGGGAATTGTTCGGTTTGTTAGTTCTGTTAATATGTTCTGTGTTAGATAAATAAATTGTTACTTGATAATAGAGTGACTGTCAAGAATTCATTTCATTTAACCTCCCATTTATAACATTGGGAGGTGAAAGTCAGGTCATACCACTGTTCAGACTTCCTTTAACAGATTGAGGCAAGACAAGCTTCTCTGGGTGCTTCAGTTTCAGTCATTTGGGGTTGCGGAAAGGGATCGACCTCTGTTCATAACACCTTCTATCTCTTACCTTAAATCTATGCTTCCTGGTTATTGACCCCTCTACTGTTCTCCTGTTCACCCTATCTGTGCCCCTCAGTTGTATACCTCTATCAGATCCCTATTCAACCTTCACTGCTCCAAGGAAAACATCCCAGCCAATCCAATCTTTCCTCATAGCTTACACCCTTCAGCCCAGGCAGCATCCTGATAAATTTCCTCCACCTTCTCTAGTACAATCACATACATCCTATTTGGGAACAGAACTAAACCTACTACTCCAGTTGTATCCCAACCAGCATAACCTTCTTGCTCTTGTATTCTATGTCTCCGCTAATAAAGGTAAGTATTCCAGATGCTGTCTTAACCACCCTACCAATCTGATCTTCCTTCAAAGATCTCTGGACGTGCATGTCCAAAGTCTGTTTTTATCTTCTGTACTTGCCATGGTCTTACCATTCACTGTGTAATCCTTTGCCTTGTTTGTTACTGCTCCTAAACCCCTCTGTTCTCTGGGCTGAATTTCATTTCCCATTGCTCTGCCAACTGACCATTCCATTGCAGTTATGACTATCCTACTGTCTGTTTACCACTGCAGAAATTTTGTGTTGTCTGTCAACTTCTTGATTATACCCAGTACATTTAAGTCCATGTCATTAATGTGCATCACAATTAGATTAGGGCTCAAAATCAAATCTTGTAGAGTCCCAATGAAAACAGAATTCCACTCACAGAAGCCTTCCTCTTTCACTATCTGTCTTCTGCTTCTCTGCCAATTTTGGACCCAATGTGCCTTGAGTCCCATGGGCTCCTCCTTTCTTAATCAGAATGTCATGACGGACCTTTTGAAAGCCCTGCTAAGTCCAGGTAGACCACATCAGAAGCATTGCTTCCATTATTCCTGGTTACCTCTCCGACATCTTAAACCAAATTTGCCAAATGCGACATTCTCTTAAATTTTTCCGCCTTCCTTTTGTCTCATTCTCCTCCATCCACCTGCCCACATGCACATGTGCACACTCTCACACATGCATTAATCTGCTTTATCCACCAGTGTCAGTACTCAGGAGTAGATGGCACCAAGACTGATCTGGAAATTACTTCTTTTGAGGTCTTGCCAATCTTTTTCCAAATTCCCTGAAAATTTTCTGCAGGAACTCATTACTCTTTATGCTATGTCATTGGTAGGGATAGGGAACACGGGCTGTGCCTCCTCTCTCAGAATTTGTATTTCTTTTAGAATCAGTAGTTTTAAAACAGATCCTGATAATTCAACATCATCACTATAACTTTTAGAAACTGCTTTAGTTGGAATGCTGGTTTAGTTAAATAATATGAAAATCTAATTTTAAAAAGAGCAATTTTTACAGTATCTTGGTTGGATTTGTCTTGCCTCTTTAATCAAATGGAGAATATCAGTCATTTGTTACCAGATGTTTGAGTACTCGCGTATTTTGATTGTTTTCCCTTGAAGATATGAAAACTTTGTACTTTGGTTTAGAACTAATCCTGCACCATAATTGTGATTAGAACTATATTTGTTATAGGAAGACCAATAAAAGCAAATGCTGATAGCAGCAATAAGTTACACCCAAACAAACTAAATACATTTTTTTCAACACTGTCCACTCTGCTAGTTTTTGGCTCTGAGAGTGAAATTGACTGGTGGGTCATTCAGTCAGTTGCAGCTTCATTAATTTTAAAGGGCTTCCCCTTATTCTCCTGATTTATCCCCAATACCTCTAAATAAATATTTTAAAATTAGGTGGAGTTATAGTAAAGAACTGTGTATATTAAATGGACTTGTTCTGTTATATGCAGATCGGATGATGTGACTTGCTTAATTATTGGTGTGGTTTCATTTTAACGTTTTTTTTCATATCTTTGTGTTAGATCTCAATGTTTGAGAAGGGAAAAGTCCCTAAGATTGTGAATTTAAGGGAAATAAAAGATGACATGCAGACGCTCTTCATCAACACAGCTGCAGACTGCTTTGAATTTAAAGCCCATGTAGAAGGAGAAGGTGTTGTTGAAGGAGTAATACGGTATCATCCATTCCTTTATGACAAAGAAACCTATCCTGAAGATGTTAGCTGTACATTCAGTAAGCATACTTCTGACATTTGGCATTTTATTGTCTTTTTCCAACTTCCACCACGACCATCTGAGCTCTGTTCTCCGCATCTGTGGTACAAGTGTACAATGCTAATTTGTTTCTTGTGATATTAATCTCAAAATCTGAGACCACCAGTATGCAGTCAACAATTCTCCTTTTACCATTACAGAAATTCACTTTAACCACTCAAAGTTAGGCATACTGAACTTATGTTATAACTTATGTTATAACTTAAGTTTTATAAGTTTATAAATAGGAGTATGTAAAGAGAAAGCATAAGGCTACTGTTTCATTAGAAGGAGATGACTGGTAGTAAGTTTAAGCTGAAGGTCATGCCGCCTCAGACATTGGTTGAAATTGAGATGTAGAGCTTCACTGTTGGTGTCACTCTGCATTGCAAACAAGCCATCCAGTCAACCGAGCTAACTCACTCCCAAATTGGCCCATGAAACCCACTTCACTGTCCTCCCTGGACTGACCCATCGCCTCCCTACCTCTTCCCCTCCCCCCCCCCCCCCACCCACCCCCGCACCTACACTCACCTTTACTGGCTCCATCCCCGCCTCTTCGACTTGTCTGCCTCCTCTCCTCTATCCGGGGGGCGCCCCGCCCCCCGGGGGGCAGGGACCGCGGGCCCCGCCCCCATTTCTGAGGAAGGGTCTAGGCCCGAAACGTCAAGTTTTCCTGCTCCTGGGATGCTGCTTGTCCTGCTGTGTTCATCCAGCCCCACGCCTTGTTATCTCACTATTCACACTGATCCCATTCCTATTATCTCCATATCCGTGATTTCTTTGATATCAAAAATCTGTTGACAGTTCTTGAGTATACTGAAATGATTGGACATTTGTGAATGATAAGTGTGGAGAAATCCAAATTAGTGGACAGCACTCATTCTGTCCTTAGCCATGTTATAGATTGCTGTAAACACTCATGATGTTGACATTTCTTCATTTCGTGAAGTTGCAAAAATGCTTATCTGTCATTTTGAGTGTTGAACCTAATTATAACCTCTTGGATTTGTAAGTGAATTGTATATTTTCTGACTGCAAATGTATGTTGAATTTGTTCAACCTATAAGTAACTTGTGTAACAAGTACATTAGAATATTAGTAGCATGAGGAGAATGACAGGAAAAAAGAATTGCAGTACTCCAACTAATATTTTGAATCTTTTAAATATTTTTCATTTTTGTCTGTTTTAAGACACTGTTGAAGATGATGAGGAAGACTGTTATTCCATTGATAAAGGAGCCAGGGGCAAAAGACCCATATTTGAATGCTTTTGGAATGGAAGATTGATTCCTTACACCACAGTGGAAGAGTAAGACTAAGCAAATTATTTCATTTATTTGTTTTGCAGATTTCTTTTGTGCCTGTTCTTTTCTTTTCCTGCCTTTAATAATTTTACTGAAGTGTGATTGCACAGCCCTTTTTTTGAGCTTACTCATTAGTTTCATGAGAGATTTGGGTGATGTAAGGTCATCACAGCCAATTCTGTTATGCCTTAGAATCACACGTCCTTACGAGTAATTTCTCTCACACTCTTTGACATCTCTGTTTACAGTAGGCTCTGTATGTCTTCTGTTTCTAAATCTACTGTTTATCTGCACACTCACTAACTGAAGTTTCAAATTGCTCGTTATGGTTCAAATAGCTTCACAGCATCAAAATATCTTAATTACAGCCTTCTGATGAAATAGCAAAATATTACAATGTTAGGAAGAACATTCTGCATGTTACAGTTACTGAAGTGCTGTTTGATGTTTATTTTTCTAGTTTTGAGTTTTGTGCACCCCCTAAGAAAAGAGGACTGGTGGCACTGGAATGTTTCAACAGGATCTCAGGGGTGCTTTTTACCAATGATAAATTTCAGGTCAGCACCAACAAGTTGACATTTATGGATTTGGAACTGAAGTTGAAGGATAAGAATACACTTTTCACACGTGTTGTGAATGGCCAGGTATGGAAATCTAATTTGTGTATAATTAATCAGGAAAACAAAATTATGAATAATTTAATTGTTTTAATTTGTTACTTAAGAACATACTGTCTGCTGTTTCTTAATTGCATTAAGATCAAGCAGTATTAAATCGATAAGCAATATGTTTTTCATCTCAAGTGCCTTTTTACCAAAGACCATGTGCGATCCATTTAATCCAAATCCCACGCATTCTGGCTATGAAACTATGTATGTTTAGATAAAGATTTTCAAAATTTATCGACCACGAAATTCCTCACAAACTCTGCTTTCTGATGTTACTTTGCTGGAACTCTAGTGGCTGTGGGTTTTTTTTTTAACTGCACCTCAGATGAAGCCAATAGATCTGTCAAATTATGCACAAGCTGACAGTAGTCAGTTTCATATCTCAGTAGGAGAAGCTGAGAGTCCTGCTCTCTGGCTTGGGAATGCAATCCCTGTACAGGGTAACCAATCATTTGATACAAGAAATTAAATTTATCCACAGTCTGTTTAGTTTGAAGGATTATTAAATGGCCTTTCATGGAGTTGCTGTGTGCAAGCTAAAATAGTTTACTTTGTGCAAAAGTTTTCCATGATAATAGATGTAATCTTAGCAAATTGATTGGGTGGCACGGTGGCTCAGTGGTTAGCACTGCTGCCTCACAGTGCCAGGGACCCGGATTCAATTTCACCCTCAGGCGACTGTCTGTGTGGAGTTTGCACATTCTCCCCATGTCTGCGTGGGTTTCTTCTGGGTGCTCAGGTTTCCTCCCACAGTCCAAAGATATGTAGGTTAGGTGGACTGGCCGTGCTAAATTGCCCGTAGTGTTCAGGGATGTGTGGATTAGGGGGATAGGTCAGGGTGGAATGCTGTTTGTGTCGGTGTGGAGGCTTGTTGGGCTGAAGGGCCTGTTTCCACACTGTAGGGATTCTGTGGTTCTGAAAGAAAACTTCTGGAGAAGTGCAGAGCATTGAGCAATGACATATTTGATGTCAAGAGAGGCTACTTATTTATTCACTCTAAACACTTGAAAAAATGGCCCAGGATTAATGAAGACTTGGTGCTGCAATGCAATGTAAGAGGACACTCCAAAGAGCTAGTTAAGTATAGAAACTTTTACCAGATATTTATAGTATATGTTTGATACCCCCTCAACCTTTTTGCTTTTTTTTTCCCTCTAACCTCTGCTTTGGAGGCTGACAGATATTTTGCCAGCACCTAGTTCCAATATAGTGGTATTTTAGAAGTGGCATTTAAGATGCACCTTTGCCCCTAAATTCTGCCTTCTGTTCTGTGATGGAGATCCCTACTTCTGTACAAGAATACGAATGCTGCAAAAATATTTCATCTAATTTCTCCATTATTCTTCAACATGCCATCCTGGGTCTGTGTCTCATATTTTAATTTTACTAACGAGTAGTGTCAAAGTGCAATATTTATTGTTCTAATAACTTTCATAATTTTAAACTCTGTTGTGCAAGCCTTCAATTTTTACACAACATAAAAGGCCAGTTTTTGAACCTTTTTCTCCTAGTAACCCCCGAAGTTTGGTATTATCGTGCAATTTTTTTTTTTTTGTCCTAAGGCTATTCTATCCTGCCTAGTACTGGTGGTAATTTGTAATTCACAGTCTTTGTACATTTTGGTTCTGATATGAGTAATATTTGTGACATAAAATTCTCTTTCAGGAGCAAAGAATGAAGATAGACAGAGAGTTTGCAATGTGGCTTAAAGAATGCCATGAGAAATACGACAAACAAATAAAGTTCAGTTGTTATAAGGGCACAATCACAAGAAGTGATCTACCATCTAAAAGAATGCAGAGTCCTTGGGCTTTATATGCTGGTATTGAGTGGGATGGCAAGACCTTCAAAGCAGGAGACTTGGTAAGTTTCTGCGTATTGAATATTAATTAGCCAGCTAAATGATTTTCATTTTGTCTCTGGGTTGCCGAACTCTAAAGTGCTTTTGATAATGGGTGTTTACGTATCCTCAGCACTTTAAAAAAAATGCTTGATAATGTCTGGTTAGACAACTTGTGCTTTCTTTTGTTTGTTTGTCTCCAGATATTTTTATTAGGAGGACCCAATAATTGACCAGTTCCAGGCTTCGTTTGATTGATAATTTTGCTCTTGGTGCTGTTTTTTGACTATTCGTAAGTGCATCTTACTGGGTGTTCTGAACAATAGCAACGTTTGAATTTCTCTTAATTCTATAAAAGCTCGACTGAGCAGTTTGATTTACGTAGCAAGATGTTGAACTGTCCACACTTATATCCCTCATTTCACTTGTAGTGGTTGCAGTTGTGTTGGCTAATTATCAGTGATGAAGGGAAAATTGAGTTGGAGTTGATGCTTACCATTATCCAGTGGGACCCTGTTTGGGAGTATGTGCTAGGTGTTGGAAAGATGTGGGTTTAAAGGAGATTTACATCTGATATCCTGCTTACCTTGGTTGAACATTTAAAAGTGAATTGTCAGGTAGGAACCTGTATTATCTGGAAATATAATCCCAAAAAAAAAAACACAAGCTTCGGGATGGAGGAGGAATTGGTTAAAAGGAAAGTGGAGGCTTGAAAAAAGGTTGAGCTTAAAAATTTTAGTGACTTACTTTTGAGCTTTTGTTTTGAAAACACTCTAAATAGCCTATAAACCAAGAGAATATAATGGCTGATATTCATCAAATTCCAGCAGTAATCTATAAAATTAGATTAATTTACTGTTTCTCCTTGACATCCAACGGCATTGCTATGCCTGAATCCCTGATCTTTGTTATGGCCTCAACTATTTATGTTATGTGTTAATTTGGATAATGGAATAGAAAGTCATATATCCAAATTTGCTGATGACACAAACTTAGCTGCCATTGTAGACAGTGTAGATAGCCTGAAATTACAATGGGATATTGATAAAGTAAGTGAGTGGATAAAACTGGCAGGTGGAGTACAATATAAACAAGGATAAGGTTATCAATTTTGGACCGAATAACGATAAATCGGGGTTCTTTCTGGATAGTATGAAATTAAATACAATGGACGTCCAAAGAGACTTGGTGGTTCAGGTGCCTAGATCTTTAAAATGTCACAAACAGGTGTGGAAAATAATCAAGAAAACTTGTGAACTGCTGTCCTTTATATCTAGAGAACCAGAGTACAAGGGCTCAGAAGTTATTCTGCAGTTATAGAAAACCCTGAATTGACCCTGCTACTTCTGTGAACAAATCTGGGCATCATGCCTTAGCAAGAATATATTAGCCACAGAGGGAATACAACATAGGATTTCAAGAATGATACTTAACTTCGGGGGTTAAGTTGAAGAGCGTTTATACAAATTAGGCCTGTTTTCTGTAGAAATTAGAGGGTTAAGGGAGTGATCTGATTGAAGTATTCAAGATATTAACAGGAAAAGACAGAATAGATAAAGATATACTATTTCCACCGGTTCGGGATTCTAGAAATAGGGAGCATAGTCAGACAATTAGAGCAAGACTGTCCAGGTGAGATATTAGGAAGCACTTCTCCACACACAATGGTCAATGTTCGGAACACACTCGAAAGCAGCTGTGGATCCTCGATCAGTTGTTAATTTTAAACGTCAGAAATTTTGTTTAGAAAAGGGATAAGAGCCAAAGGCAAATACATGAAGTCAGGCCACAGATCTCCTGATTCCTTGAAAGCAGAGTCGCAGGTAGACAGGGAAGTGAAGGCATTTAGCGTGCTTACCTTTATTGGTCACTGCATTGAGTATAGGAGTTGGGAAGTTGTGTTGCGGCTGTACAGGGCATTGCTTAGGCCGCTTTTGGAATACTGCGTGCAATTCTGGTCTCCCTGCTAAAGGACAGATGTTGTTAAATCTTTTCTGAACCTTTTCAAGTTTACACAGCTGTTGCTAAGGTTGAGCTATAGGGAGAGGGTAAATAGACAGGATATTTTTTCTGGATTGTCACATGCTGAGGGGCGACGTTGTAGAGGTTTATAAAATCACGGGCATGGATAGGCTGAAGAGTCAGTCTTGCCCCAGGGTAGGGGAGTCCAAAACTAGAGGGCATAGGTTTAAGGTAAGAGGTGGGGGCAAGATTTAAAAGGGACTTGAGGGGTCACTTCTTCACGCGGAGGGTGGTGCGTGTATGGAATGAACTGCCAGAGGGAGTGGTAGAGGCTGATATGATTACAACATTTAAAAGGCTTCTGGATGGGTATGTAAACAGGAAGGGTTTAGAGGGATACAGGCTAAATGCTAGTAAATGGGACTAGATTAATTTAGGATATATGGTTGGCATGGACAAATTGGACTGAAGGGTCTGTTTAGGTGCTGTACATCTCTATGACTATATCTCATTGGTCGAACAGGCTTGAGTGACTGAATGGCTGGTCGTCTTCCTGTGTTCCTAAGTAAAATCACTTGAAAGTAATCCTTATTGAATCAAATCAATTTTCTCTGGTGTTCTGAGTTCTGCTGCTACTGAACAATCCTCCTGAGTCTGAAGAACTAATTTGATATTTGGAATAGGTCACATTTTACCATTATGGTTAAAAATATGTTTTTTGACACTTAGTCTTGTGTATGCCCCAATCGTTTATTTTGTTCTTCAATAAACTGCCTGCTCACTCTGCTTGATATCACTATTGTTAGGTGTGTGAAGATCCATGTTACTTGATGTCAGGTTCAAACTGAGTAAATCCATTGCACAAGTATGGCAAGATTTTTTTCTTGGACAGTGTCAATGTGCTTCTAAATGAAGTTCATGTCATTATGTGCAATCATATGCTGAAAATGCTTTGAGTCTTCATTTCAGTCTGTAGAATTAATTTGTAAGGCACAATCTTAAAGGATGTCTGTGTTTCCAGGTTAAAACTATCAAAACGATGCCAATAATTTATGGACGCATAGTTCGTTTCCTTCTTTATGGCGACCATGAAGGTGATGTGTATTCTACTGGAGGAGAAGTACAAGTAGCTGTGGTTAGTAATGCTACCAATAAAGCCCCATTGTCAAATTTTTTGTTAACCATTTCCATTTATTTTTGTACTTAACCTTTTATTACCTTGCTTAATTCTTGAAAGTATACAATATATTTAGAATATACTGAAATATTTAGGATTGTTGCGTATGAGTGGTAATCAGTAATCGTTACAAAAAGACCTGAGAAAATCTTATTTGGGAAATTTCAATCTCTTGTGCCACCATTGCATTTGCTATGGTAATGGTAGCTCTGACATAGTGCCAATAATCTTTGCATTCATGGAGTCTGGGTACGATGGCTGGGCCAGCATTTATTGTGCATTATTCGCCAGATAGGATTTGGCTGAGCAGCTTAGTTCACTGAAAAACAGGATCTCTTCTCCTGAAGTTTCATTAAATGCTCTAAACCAACATAAATGTATTGGGAATACTCAAAAGGTCAGTCAGCATTGTTATGATTAGAACAGGTGCAAGGTTCTGCAATTTGTGGCTCCAGATGAGGTACCCAAAATGGTTAAGTTCCCAGGTGAGGAAAGATAAGCTGGCTCTGGATTGATATTTACCTGTGCCTTCGGTGGTTACAACAAGGTTAACTTAAAAGGATTCCTTCCGTTGGGGATATCTATCTCCCGCGCCCAAATAAGCAAATGTTTTAAAAGGAGCCAATTTCGCTAGGGCAGGGGTGGGGAACTTGCGGCCTTTTGGCATACTGGTTGCGGCCTTCTGCCTATTTGTCTGCAAATACTAAATCCTCCTTTTTAAATCTGTGTACCATTTTTAAAATTTTTACTGGTACATTTTTACATGTCAAAAACTAAAAGAACATTAAAGGAAGAGAACAAAGTATTCAATGAAGAATGGGAATTGCAGTATTACGTAGTTGCTGTGTAAGATAAAATGATGTGTTTGCGCTGTGATGACATAATTATAACAGTGAAGAAATACAACGCATATGAGCATTATGTAACTCATAAGTACCACAAATATGCTAAACTGGAAGGAGAATCCCAAAAGACTGCACTTAAGAAAATGAAAGATTGAAAACAGCAACAGCAGCAAGTATTTAAAACAATGTCTGGCCAAGGGACTGATACCACTGAAGCAACTTATAAAGTAGCATATATACTTGAAAGAAGAGGTAAGCCATCTATCGCAGGTGAGAATGACCAGAACTGATCAGCAACATGAATTAACCTTCAATGTAACAGAACGACTTCATACAATGTGCCAAAGCGAAGACATTGCCTTGGATGAATCCACTGACGTTACTGACTCAATGCAGGTGTTATTTTTTATTAGTGTCGTAACTGGATTTTCATTGCCATGAGGAGTTTCTGGCTTTGGATACCCTTACGGTGAGGACTCATGGAATTGACATCCTTTACTATCTTCAAAGAAAAATGCTGTGAAGCAAAACTGAATTTATGTAATTTAGTAAGTGTACGCACAGACAGTGCACCTTCCACGAGAGGAAAACATGAAGGATTTGTTGCGTTACTATAAAGGAATTGCCAGATCCAGATAATTTGATTTCCTTTCATTGTTTTCTGCATGAACAGAATCTCTGTGCCAAATCTACTGCTTTAAGTGACACATTGCATATAGTTATAGGTGTTGTAAACTACATTCGCAAATGCATCATGGCGTTGCCACTTTCGCAACATGCTTCAGAAGGATGATGAACCCTTCATTGTAGATCTGCCTTATCGTTCTAAAGTGTGCTGGTTGTAACACGGACAAATACTTGTAAAACTTTTGTCTTTGTAAAAACAAATCAAGATTCTTTGAGGAACTGAATGAACCATATGAATTGTCAAAAGCAGATTTCTGCAGAAATGTGGCAGGATACACACAAATCATTAAAGAAATGCGACATAGAAGAATACATAGCTGTTCTGGACTCTGTGATCGAAGAACACAATGAAAGGTTTGCAGATTTTGAGAAACATGATCTCTCACTGAAACGAGCTTTTCAACCACATCTGGTTGATGTCTCCAAAGCACCTGATGGCTTACAGATGGAATTGATTGAGCTCTCAAGATAATATTCTGAAGTCTCTATTTGACGCCAAGAAGGATCCCATTGAAATGTGGAAAAATGCCATTGAATACCCACATCTTTGTCAACGTGCTCGTCGAATGATGTCTTGTTTTGGAGAACCTACTGTTGTGAATCGTCATTTTCATATGTGACACATATTAAAATGCACTTGAGATCTCATGATGGATATTCACCTGGAGGACCAATTAAAGCTACAATCAATGATGTTGCATATCTGATTCCTATCTCGCAATAAGCAATCACAGTATTAAATGGTTTGTTGTCTAAGTTTTTCACGTCTTATTAGTTCTGATGTCAACTTTGCCAAACAAACACGTGTGTCTTTGCTGAACTTGTGTTTTGTTTAAAGTCCTCGTATCGTAGCAGGCTTTAATTTAAAGTTGGTAAATATTTTGACAAAAATATGACATTTTCTTGTATATGTTAAATTCTCAGCATGCGCCTAATAGGATCTTGGTTAAATAAAATGTGGCCTTCCAATGTAGGAATGTTCCCTACCCCTGCACTAGAGTTTCTTGAATAAATAAAAGTGAGTTTATTAATTACGAAGCATAACAATTAGTAATGCAATACAAGCACACAGTTTATATTTTTGCATTTGGCTCATTTCTAAACGAATTTTAAAATGTATACGAATGAATTGTCAGCAAAGAGCTGATATTTGAACAGTGTGGCCATTACCCTTGTAGGGAGAACTGTCAAAGAGGAGTCTTAAGTTCTATATTCAGCAGTAGAAGCAATCTTTATTTAGAGCTTTTATCACAAATGAGAGAGGTCAGAGAACACTTCATATCTGGCTATCCCATGATGTTCAGTTGTCTCCTTTAACATAGCTCAGATCAGAGGAGAGGTCAATGTCACTCTAACTATCCCCAGCTGAATAAACATTTTTATAACCATATTTACCACCACCACCAACCATTCTGTACATCCAATTCAACAAACAAAGGATCAGTGATGAACAGCTGTATAGACAGCACTAGGTCCCCTCATAGTCTCATCATGTCTGCCAGATACTTCCATCATCTGTCTTTGGGATCTTGCAATGCTTCTGACATTAACACACCATCTGAAATATTTGCCAGCTACACTGCATTATTTGCTAATAATCTAAATATTTATCAGTAAAAACTCTTCCAAATTCTCTTCTAAATTTAGTGTGGAAGATTGGGAAGGATATTAACTTCTAATTGTTGTAAAGTCTTTAAAATCAGTTCTAATGTAAAGTTACTACAATTCTGTGACACACGGAGATTGGGATAGCCCCTGTCTCCTTTCAGCCTTCTGCCGTGCATTTGCAATTATTACAACACCGGCTATTTGCATGCTGTAAGTAAATTTTAAACTAAAGGTTCACTTTTAAATAAATCTTTACTGTTTCTATTCCTATACACTTTCTGTTATGAATTTTCTTAATAGAAAGTACCTATTCAAATTTAAAGGAGGATGAAATTCAATCACTTTACAACTTTACCAATTCAATAACTCATTAATGAACTTTTTTAGAATCTACAAACAATTAGGGGACATAACCACAGCTTCACTCTGTATTTTGTAATCTTTGGAAGTAAGAATCTGCATTTAATCTGCAATTGTGTATCTCTCCATGCTTTACAACCTCCTTTGCTCTCCTAGTGATTGCCTGTATGCATAATTTGTTGCTTTATCTTCCCAAATGACGTAGCAAGCCAATTTTACTGCATATAAGCATTTGCTCAAAGAATGCAACAAATCTTTACACACTAATTTGTAGTTTGCATTTCCAATTGTACAATGAACTGAGAAGTTCAGAATACTGTAGAGTGGGACTTTTCCTACGTTTTGATAAATAACAAGCTCGGGACTGTGGCTAACCAAGGCACGTCAAAAATGTCCCTTATTAAAATTCTTAAATGTTTAGAACTACCTGTTTACAGAAACCTAATTAACTTCTCTGTTTCTTCCAATGAAGAATCTTATCCAGTATCTTTCTATGGAGACCACAAGTCTGACTGTGAACATCTGCTGTATTTAGCTGCTAATTCCTTTCGGCCATCATATGTCAGCTTAAAAAAAAAGCTCCAGGCAACCATCTTGTCAACCTCTGTCATGAGCAGCTACAGCACTGTAGAGGCTAGAGGTAGCACTGACATTGGTGGGATAACAGTGACTTCACAATCAGTCTTGATGCATTTTGACAATGATTGAATTCCAGTATTCAAGGTATGAGGGAGGTCATTTGTTTACTGACTTACAGCCCTCAAAGTTAGAGAATTCTTGTCTGCAACACAGGTAACTCTCCTGTGCACGTAAGGGGGACTCTTAGTAGGAGCTCTTCAGCATTCGTTACCTTTGTCATCGCAAGAGATTGCAGTCAAGTTGACTTTGTAGTTTCTCTAATACCTTTAAATGTTATGTTCCTTCAGTCCCACATGGTTTTTTTTTAAGCCTGCAGTTATTTGCTATTTACAGTTTTCTATTTTAAAAATACATTTGGAATTAATAGCTAAAACAAAACATAGTACTTTTTTGGATTCTCAATCTTTACAAATTGAACTTTAATCTAAACAAAGGGAAACTATTAAGATGTGAGGGGCGAGTTGGATCTGATAAACCGGACAATTGTTAAAAAGCATGACTGTGGATATATAGTGGCTAATATTTGAGGAATGAGTGTATTAATAGAAGTAGTTATATGTTCCTTTTGGGCAAATGAGCACAGTAGGAAAAGTGGCACAACCATGGCTAACAAGAAATTATGGATAGTATTAAAATCAAAGAGGAGATATGAAAAGTTGCTAGAAAAAGTGGCAAGTTTGAGGACTGGGAGCAGTTTAGAATTAAACAATGCAGCACCAAAGGTTGACTGAGAGGGACAAAATAGAGTATGAAAGTAAACTTTCAAAGAACATAAAAACTGAGTATTAGAGCTTCTGTAAGTGTGTAAAAAGAAAAGGATTCACTCCCTTAAAATCTAAACCAGTAAAATTGTCAAGAGCAAAGCAATGGCAGGGCAATTAAACGACAGCTTGTCAACATTCTTCGGAAGAGACACAGCTTCACAGAATTACAAGGGAAATGAGTCCTTCGGGCAGGAGGAATCGAAGAAAATTGGTGAATAAAAACAGTTCTGGAGAAATTAGTGGGATTGAAAGCTGAAAAATCCCCATGAATGGTAATCTCCATTCTGGGGTGCTAAAAGAGGTGACTGGTTTGCCTGTCATCAACAGTTATGAAAATGCTAGAGTTGCTAATAAAGGATGTGATAACAAGAGTTTTTCAGAAAAAGAACAACAGTTCTACAGAAACCACACAGGTTTATGGAACGGGAAATCATGTTTGACAAACCTTACTGCAGTTTTATGAAGACACAACTAGTAGAATAGATGAGTGAGAACCAGTGGATGTTGTGTATTTAGATTTTTGGAAAGCAATGTGAGAGGTTATTGTGCAAAATCAAAGATGAGATTTGTGGTAATATATTTCCATGGATTGGGAATAAACTAGCAGACAAAAAGCAGTCGGAATAAATGTGTTGTTTTGTAGTGGAAGTTGTTGACAATAGAGGTACTGCTGGAACCAATGCTTCGGCACCAGCTCATCGCAATATATATCGACAATTTGGATGAGGGAATCGAATGCAGATGTGGTCACTGCATTAACTTTTGAGTCATGAATGCAGAGCCTTGTGCAGTTGTCTGGCTTGGGCAGGAAAGCAACCTCAGAGCTCCAGCTCCTTCTGCCAGGCTCTATTAGTTGGTGCTGCAGCATTTAGTTAATCTCCTCCTGAACCTGGGCCATCTTTTCTGGGCTTTGCTGATAGGAATGTCGCTGTCGGCGAGAAGCCTCTTCCGTGACCGTATCATGTAGAGCTCGGGTGGTGCAACTTGGCTTATCTCTGCATACACATTTACATGCAGTATTTGCTCTGCACCTAGGTAAGCAAATAAAAAGACTCTTCTTGCTAGCGTTTCTGTATAGATTAGTTGGATAGTGGAGGATTCAATATAGGCTTCGCCAACATCTCCCTCCAATTAATTCCTGCTGCTAACCTCATCCACTAGGTTGGTGGCAATAGGACTGACCACTGCTTGTTACTCCCTTCTGAGCTATGGTATTTCTTTATCATGTTGACAGGGCAGATGTTTTGCTTTTTACCCCATTCCAGTGTCTTGACCAGATTACTCACTTCTCTGTGCTGCTTCGCTACTCCATACAAGGCATTGCACCATGCCTTTAAGGGTTCACCAATTATCTCTAGCTATATTAACAGTCTCTTGCTTGAAAGGTTGGCTCCTGGTGTGTTTGTCTACTTTTTGTTTCATCACAGTTTGGGAGATTTTCAACTGTTCTTAGGTCAAATAGAGGGAGTCACTGTCTGAACTCTTACGTGGTCTAATGTGTGTTTTTTTCATTTATACATGGAATGATGGTATTGCTGGTCCCCAGAACATTACCTGGGTTTCTGGATTAATAATCCAGCAATGATGCCACAAGGCTGTCTCCTGTCTTAAAAATCTCTCCTTGATTAGTTTCAGAGGCTCTTGCTCTTGGTGCCCGTAAACAAAGTCAAATAAATTTAAACTAGTGGACTTATTGGGTGAGTCCTTATCGATGAACAGAAGAAAATTTAATCCTTGATACCATCGTGGGAAATACTAGTATATAGTGATCTTTGTTTTTAGGATGTGGTAATACCATTCTAATGTCCCTTATAACTGGGTGAAGACTTCCACTAGGTCATGTCAGTGTACCATGATTTACTGGAATGTTATTAAAGCTTCAGCCCTGGTCTGACAGGATCTCAATGGACATACCATCCTTGATGTAGAATTGAGTCAATTCCCTCGCCGTTATCTTGCCAGATATGATTCTCAAGGGAACAGTCTCTAGCAAACTAGTGATGTCCACGATCGTAAGGATGTACTAGTAGCTCCCCCCTGCCTTTTTCTTTTGGGAGGTCATGTTGCGGCTGTACAGGACACTGGTGACTTTAGGAGTGCTGCATGCAATTCTGGTCTCCCTGTTTACAGGATGTTGCGAAACCAGAAAATGTTCAGAAAAGATTTGAGCCTGTTGCTAGGGTTGTAGGGTTTGAGCTATAGGGAGAGGCAGAATAGGTTGGGGCTATTTTCCCTGGAGGGCTGGGTGCTGAGAGGTGACCTTATAGAGGTTTATAAAATCATGAGGGGCGTGGATAGGGTAAATAGGCAAGGCCTTTTCACTGGGGTGGGGGAGTCCAAAACATAGAGGGGATATGTCTAAGATGAGAGGGGAAAAGATATAAAAGGATCATGCAGAGGGTGGTGCATATATGGAATGAGCTGCAGAGGAAGTGGTAGGGGCTGGTACGATTACAACATTTAAAAGGCATCTGGATGGGCATATGAATAGGAAGGGTTTAGAGAGCTATGGGCCACATCCTGGCAAATGGGACTAGATTTATATAGGATACCTGGTCGCATGGACGAGTTGAACTGAAGGGTCTGTTTCTGTGCTGTATATTACTATGACTCTATAACACTTTGATTCCCCAAAAAATGTCATGCGAAGCATGGGTGCAAGTCTCTTGCAGGTTGGGATTTTTGAACAACCTGGTGGCGTTCTACAAAACCTTACTATAACCTTGTAGAAATATGACCAGTAAAGATCTAGTAGATGTGGGCTTGCATTTTGCGTATGGACATAAACATTTTGTGCAGTAGCATTAATATTTCCCCGCGGAATTTTGGCAACCTCAGTGCCTGGTGGATTACTGCCCACTACTTTTTGCAGGCTTGAGGGTTGGGAAGGGTCTCCATTTCTTCATCAGGATCTCATTTTTAACATTGTGGCATTCAAGGACAGCTTCTGCCTCAGCTTCAGTAGGAGCAGCCTGAGCTTGTGATTTTTAAAATATGGCTCAGCTTGATAGCCTGCTACCAAAGAAGTTCTGCATGTTACTCCATGGTGGTTTCTAGAATCTGAAGAGGTTTTGGGTAGCCAGATTGTAAGATCTTCTGTGTGTAGTGTCACGTCAGCCTGCGTTAACTGCACTTGCCTTGCCATAGACCGTGTGACCACAGTCAGGGAAAATTGCAGGCACTTTCACCTGCAGCTGTTCATTCTCATTGACTTGACAGCCACTTAGAGACCATTAGGGATACTATTACCTTTATCCTGCTAAGTCACTTACGGAGCATGTTCAGTAGCATCCACAAACACACTAGGTATGTCTCCTACAATCAGTGGTCCTGAAACCATGTTGAATTCCAGGTGCATCTGGAACTCTCCTTCAATATCTTTTACCCGAATCTTGGTGCTTGCTGCATTCTCTGGTGGGAAGATACCTAGCTGTAGAATTTGGCTGGTCCCAGTGCCCCTCTGTACCGCCACAGTCCTGCTCACTTTATCCTTGGGAAATGTGCCACCATTCCTTAAGACATAAAATCCTAGTAAATCTCAGATTTTACTAACCTCATCCGTGCAATTAACTGAATCTTTACAGGATTTGCAGCTGCAGTCAGAGCCATAGCCTGGTCTACTATGCTCTGGCTGTCATTCAGTATGTATAAGCCCTGATTAAATCTAATTGTGTTTTTCTCCGAGCCTCCAGTAGTTGGCCCAGCTTGGCCTCATCTTTCATCTCGGTACTACTACTCATTTTGCCCTAAAGAGGCCTCCTCGTGTTTCTGTATTTCCCATGGATATTCATTTTCCTATCAGTTTCCTGCTATTGTCCCCTCCCCCACCTTCCTTGTAGGGGTGACCAGGGGCGTGGTGTTTCTTGAACTGGCATATGTGGATCAGCGCACAATCATTAGCCAATGTGGCTGGCTGTTTTGATTCAGCCATATACTGTTTCTTGAAGCTTATTCTAATTGGGAGGGAAATAGAATCTTCAACCTTTTCAAGGGGAATTATTTCAGTCTTTCATATGTGGCTTCTGTCTGTAGTGCACTTTGTGGAATACAACCTGTTTAAGTCTTTCGAATTTCAGGTATGTCTGGTTAGTCCGTGAGGGTATGGAATTTTTGATGGTACAGTTTCTGTACTAACAAGCCTGCACTTAAGATAGACTTATTGTCTGCCTCTACTAGGTGGCACTTTCCTGGGTGAGGAGGGATAAATTGACATACTCTGCTTTGTGACCTGGTTGATTGCACAAAGTTTGATTTAAAAGGGAGCCTTTCACTTGTGGATATCTTTCTCTAATCCTTTTCCTGTTTTAAAAGGAAGCAGTTTTACCAGGCGCGCTCGAATTAATAGAATGAGTTTTTTGATTACTGTAGTAGGAGTGTATTCCCCGACTGGCAACAGAAACTCAGGAGGCGTGTAGGATTTAGGCAAGTGGAAGATGTTTATTCAAATGGAAACCTGTTGATGCAGAGACAGGGCCAAAGAATCTTCCCCAAATAGGAAGGGAGGTCAATGACACACCTGATTTTACAAAGTGCAGCATTTTATACACTTTTTGTGTTACAATAATCAAGTACAATGTCATCAATGTCCTTCCCCTTAATCCAAACACCCAATCCCATGAGTCACCTAATCAATGAAGCACAGCCCTAGGTTCTCACGATCTCATGATGTTTACTAGTTATTTGTAATTGCTGGGCCTTGGCATCATTCTATGCGTCCTATTAAATCGCATTCCAAAAGTTATTAGTTATAGTCCTCCTGGTCTGTCCGAGACTTTATCTCTCAGGGCTGTTTGAATTCTGTTATTCGTATTATGTGTGCTGCCTTTATCAAATTTAATCATTCCTTTTTATATTTCCCACCATCCTGAATATATGTTAAAGGAAAAAACAAAAGACAGTTACTTTTAACTAATTGCTATATGATTAATTCTTGTTGAGGTTAAAGTGTAAAGTTATACAGTTACTTTTACTGCTAGCACTTTGTACCTAATGAGTTAGACCAATCTGTCTTCAGTGCATAAGCTAAAACGTGTCCTAAAGCTAATTAGTTTTGACTTCTGGGTTTGTGTTTTTTGTCCCCTTACTGCTTGTATTAAATCGTAGAATCATAGAATTCCTGCAGTGTGGAAACAGACCCTTCGGCCCAACAAGTCCACGCTGACCCTCAGAGCATCCCACCTAGCCCTATAACCCACCTAATCTACACATCCCTGAACACTACGGGCAATTTAGCATGGCCAATTCACCTAGCCTGCTCAACTTTGGACTGTGGGAGGGAACCGGAGCACCCAGAGGAACCACGCAGACACGGGAAGAATGTGCAAACTCCACACAGACAGTCGCTAAATGGTAGAATCGAACCCAGGTCCCTGGTGCTGTGAGGCAGCAATGCCAGCCACCGTGCCGCCCCAGTTATATTCTAAAACTTACTTCTGTGATTGTCTGAATATTCTTTAACCAGAGAGGCTGTTGTTAATACTGTAGGTAAAAAGCTAGTTACTACAAAATATCTTTGGCTATGTTTTTCTTTGCAGCTGTTTAGGGAGGTAATCTGATGAGATTATGAGCTAAGATTTACGCCCCTGTTTCTATGTCTTTAGTGGGATAACATCCTTTCATTAATGAGACTACAGTCATTTGTCTGTTCTTAGGCTCCTCTTATTAAAACTGTCTTGCACGATGAGTTGCAGGGCCTTTGTATGACCTTGGGTAGCTCTGTTCCAAGATACTATTACGTTTCACTTTAAATATTAGAGCGGGCTGCCCCATTTTTTGTTTAGCCTTTTAAACGTGGATGTAAGCGGGTACAGGTCACCTTGTATGGACAGGTATGGGTCGCCCATACAATTTACTAAATGTGAGAAGCATTTGCAACAGCGCATGTTCAAAGATTACTAGAAGCACTGATGATCGCAGGTGAATAGTTAGCCTCACATTTTTAGTTTTGCAGACTGGTTGAGATTCTGTAGCTTGATCTTTCAACTGTGATTAAGACCCAGCATTTAGCATGAGAATTTTCTTTGTCCGGTTAGTTGGTTGGCAGCATTTAAAGATTAGACAAGATGGGTAACTTTTCAGCTGTGACTGTCACGTCAGGCTAATGCTCAAACCAAGACTGGTGTACACAAAAATATTCAGTTTCATTAGTCCATTCCAGTAGAATTAAACTTTTCCTTACGTAGTCTTCAAAGAGTAAAGCACAATATATCTGCAGTTTGGGACATAATTCATAAGGAATGCTCGTTGTTGAACAGGAGTCCATCTCCCCTTCATTATCTCTGTAGTCACGAGGGATCACAAGGATTTTCTTGATACTTTTAGGGTGTTACTTCCCATCAGTCCCACACAAGTTTGTTTTTAACACTTAGAGTTGTTATCTGTAGACAGTTGTCTTTGAAAAGCTCATTTTGGAGTTAAGGGCTAAAAATATCTGCAGTGCTTAAACGGTCTGATTCTGACCATGACAGCGTCTGTTGAGAGGAAAAAAAAGCTGAACCCTCATCAGGTGAGTGACCTGTCATCCGAACTTTTTGACATCAGCTGTGTATGCAAACAGACTATCAGGCTTATTGTTCCAATCTTAGCAGCAGATCGCTTCATTGGAATGGAGTTCCACAGAATATTACTTTTGCTATACGTTAAACTATTTCTTCTTCAAGTGTATGATTCACTATTCTACTTTTTAGATGCCCTAGCAGTCCAGTAAACATAGTGGAAGTTATCACCTTCGGAAAGGTCCAAAACAGTTCTGTTAGCATTCTGTATCTGCCTGCTTGTAAATAGATAAATCAATTTGATCAAACTTATGAAGCTTGCATTTAGCAGTTTGTGTTTGGGAGACTTGAGCTTCAAATGTTGAGAATGGCTGCTTTTGGGGGGTGGAGTGGGGAGGTGGTGGGGGGCAGGAAAAAACTTTTCTCAAATTGGTTCCACGTATCTGAATATTTTTTGAATGGAGAGACTGCAGAAAGAGCAGTACAGAAGGGTTTGGCATGCATGAATGAGAAAAAGCTAGAATCCAAGTTCAGTGGGTAATAGAGAAATAAAAGCGGAATATTAGGCTTTATTCCAAAAGGAATGGAGTATGAAATTAGGGAGGTATTAGCTAGACCACAGCTGGAATGCTGTGAATGATTCTGATGAAAGATGACATCCTGCTACTTGAACTGATAGAATTGTTTGAGAAGTAGCTACATCGAATGAAGTGATCTATCAATTTCCTTTATACCTGGTAATTAAGCTTCATATATTTCAAATATTTTAAAATATTTGAAGTACGTTTTCTTCTGAATTTGAAGATAACTAATACATTGGCTTAATTTTTGTTCCTAATGGTATGTAGTGTTTGAACATTCCCTGCAACAGCTGTCAGTGTATGTTATCTGTATCTTGAAAATAAAGGGAAATACAAAAAGAGTACAATTGTGTGGTTCTGATGTAATTTTTTTGGGTAAAGCAATTTAAAACATATGATTAAAGCACTCATGCAGTACGTGTAAAAGATTATTTTAAATGTTTTTGTCAAAATAGGATGTAAATGCAGAGTTCCATTGGCTTGCTACAACAGGGTCTAAAGATGTGGGGGAATAACTAACCTACAGTAAATTGATAGTTTCAGGTTGCCTGCCCCCTACATCCCTATTTCAAATAAGGTAGTATACTAAACTGGTTGCGTGGCCATCCCATCCCGTTTTCCATTAGACTTGGCTAATATTATCCATGAGTTGATGGAAAATAAATCACTACAGCTCAGTAATACATTTTGTTCTTTTGTTTTTCCTCCTTCTGGACCCAAAGGAACCCCAAGCTTTGTATGATGAGGTGAAGACCATTCCAATCTCGAAATTGGATAGAACTGTAGCTGTTTCTGTCATCAAGAAGTATATAGAAGATGAAATGGCAAGGTACTAAAAGTTTAAACAATACCAATTCTCACGCATTTATTTAAAACAATTGCTTTTAAATATATATTTACCATTTGTTTAAAACAGACTCCCTGACAAACTATCCGTAACATGGCCAGAAGGAGATGCACTTACTACAAATGAAAGCAGACAAGCGGGAATGCCTATAGGTGAGAAGAAAATTTTTTTCGAGTTTATTTTGTTTCCATTTATATCTCAGTAATGTAACCACCTTTGACCATAGCAAAGATTTAATTTTGGGTATTGTTATAGCACGTTAAGCTTGAAAATATATCTTATGCCATTATCATAGTTTGTGAACAATGCAGAATCTGTAATATATTATGAAATAACCTTTTTTTTTGTAGCGTTCAGTATTCTAACAGTTTACTGAAATTGTTAAAACCAATGAAAATTTCAGTGCCCACATTCCATATTGTTGGACTCATTCTTCCCACGCTTTCTTTTTTGTTAGTATTTTGGCCCAGCAATTTACCTATAGGCACACTGGCAGAAGCGAGGTCATCATTATTGCAGCATGGTGATAGCTTATTCTTGTATACAGGTGTTAAATCTGCTGTTCAGTACCCACATCAGTTCCTGAATCTGGTTACCTCACCAGAGATTTCTATACATGTTTTTAAATCTTTAAACTTCACATGGTGATTTTAGTTTTTGGAAAAATGGTTTTTGCTAGCAGCAGTTGAAAAGACTTACTTCATGTCTCTGCCTCTGTCTCTCAAATTGCTGGAGGTAATTTGGCTAATTTGGAAACTGATATTTTTGGGAAGGATCAGTGCATTGTAGATCCAAGACCAAAATATTTATTGGAGAAAAGTCAATTTTGAGAATGAAGATAGAAGTAAAGTAGGTCCACTGAAGGAAGATTTTGATGCACAGAGCTAGCAGAAAATAGGTTATGTTTAAATAGAAAAATAACATAGTTCATGTACCACAATAAATAGTTTGTACAATCTAAAATTTTAAAAATGGAGTATATGTTAATTTGCTGTTAAAATTGAAATTTTACATGAGGTGCTATTCATTCAATGAAGCATGCGTTTAATTTTCTGACAAACTATTAACAAAAATCCAAGCTGTAGCATTGATCTTGCAATGTACTGCTCATTGTATAATTTAAACTTCTGCAAAAAAAATACTTGCCCCACACCAACCCCCTCCCCCAGCCATGGTGCCCTGCAGAATTGTTCATCCTTTGAAGCAAGATATTCAATGCATAGTTCATTTTTACAGCTATCTTTAGGGCTGAGCAATAGGGTTGTATGAAATTTTATTTTGTAATTGAATGCTTGGAACTCCTTGAAGAGCCTGAGTAAATATATATTCCTCTCACGTAAGGTATTGGTTCTGTTTCCAGGTGCTTTAAGAATAGAAATTCTCAATAAAAAAGGTGAAACTATGCAGAAACTTCCAGGAACAAGTCATGGTGGATCAAAAAAACTCTTGGTTGAGCTGAAAGTTATTTGGCATTGTAAGTACGCAAAAGATTAACGTTAGCTTGACTTTTTCAATTTGTGAAAATAATTTTGAAGCATATCATGATACAACTACTTAAGCTTGTCAGCTGCTTCAGTTAAGAAAATACTTACATTTATACCTTGCCTTTTACAGTCGTTGGATGTTCCCAAGTATTTTATAGTCGGTTAAGTACTTTCCAAACTAGTCACTATTGCCATGTAGGAAATAATGTAGCCAATTTGAGTGCAAACAAGCAGTAATGTGATAATGCCCAGAAAATCTGTTTTTATAATGTTGATTGGGGGATAGTTATTGACCAAGATATTGCAAGTGGTGTCTGATCTTCATTGAAACAGTCAGATTTTTTACATTCACCTTAGCAGGCAGATGGGTTTTGTTTTAACCTCTTATCTAAATGAAACCACCTCTTGACAGTGTAAAGTAGTACTCCTTGGTGAGACATTGGAGTGTCAACCTTGATTTTTGTGCTCAAGTATTTAAGTAGATTTTTAACTTTCAATCTTGAAATCAGACGAGTGCTACCAGTTGAGGCATGGCTAGTACTTCAACGTGGTTATGAACATTAATAATTTATATATAAAATGTAGTACCATTGCTTATTTCTAATTTATTACAATTATGCAAAATGAGAAATTAGTATATATGTTTGAAGTTAATTTTCCTATCTACATCGGGTAAGAATAGCACACCCTTAAGTATTGCAGAGCGAACTATAATGCCTATTTCACCGCATACCCTTTGATGGGGTGTACAGCTAGTGACCCTTCACAAAAATAGCAAGAGATTGGCTACAGTTCCTCATGTCTTGTTTGCATTAGACTACTGTCTGCAGTCATAGCAGGCCTGACTCTGCCTACAGAAGTTCTGGAAATCTAGGTAAATATTTTTTTCGGAACTCTGCTGGTTGAGGTGGATGTTCTGCAATATCATGGAAATGAGTGGTATCATTAATGTAGTTTTTGTTTGAGGTGAGTGTCAGACTTCTGTAACTTATTTGCCTTTTCTAGTTAATGTGTACACTCATTTTGATTTTGAGAATTTGTTTGCTGTTAGCTCAGTAAAGCTGAGGAATTATCACTTGGAGGTGTTTCATGATATTACATAAATATTGTACCAAGGTGTATGCGGTGAGGGTTTGCATGAATTATTGAGATCACTACATTGCAACACTACTTAAAAGTATGCAGAGTCCTAAATTAACTGTAAAATACTTAATGTCTTGAAGGTCTTTCCTTTCTTAGTACTACAGTATTCTATGATGGATTATTTCTACAGTCTTCAAACAATGTGACTTTTACCTGCATGCAGCAGTACAAACCAATCTGAAGATTTATAGTTTAATTTTCATCAGAAGTTTCCACTGAATTGTGGGCTTTACTCCTAATTTAATCCTCCCATAAGATCTGCAAATTATACCTTGCACGACAACAGACAATAATTTTGTATAAATTTTCATGTCAAAATAGTTTTCATTTGTGAAATGGAGCTGCACAATATTAGATCTCGTGCTGTTTATCTAAAAGAGTTGTCCAAATGTTGCTTTAGAAATTAAGACAGCTTTTCATTTACACACAGATCCCAAAATTTCAGTTTATTTATAGTCAAGTTCATTCATGAGGGCAATGAGAGGAAATCTCCTGAATGTTCAGAAGTTGATTTTTTCACTGTCTTAAATGTTGCTCTTTGGGATGCTATGCTATATAGACCAGCTCTGATTATCTGACTTAGAGCTTTAAAAAAAATGGCATGGCACTTGAGATAACAGGCTTGTGAAGACTAGAGAACTGCACTTTAACTCTTCAAAAACTCTTCATCCAGTAAAAGCTTCACATTGTGGAAGCTAACAATAATTTGTGGTTTGTCTATCTTATTCGTTAAGATTCGTTAAATTCATATGTTTTGCTAACTTTATCTTTTGCAAATGTAGGTGGATTAAGTTTTTTTCTTCTCCAATTCCTGGTTCTGCTTTACCAAGCAGTTGCTTTCTTGCTTTTGGCAGCCATGTTAATTATACTTGTGAAAATCATTTGAAGTTGGTTAAAGGTTGCTGACAGATTTGGTCCCAGTGCTGGGCAGTTCACACATTATAATTTAGGTTTTAGTTTATGTAATATTCAAAGAATGAATATGTAGATTTGACTTTCATATCAAGGGTTGTAAGTTGAATATTATCTTGGACTTTTATCTTGTATGGCAAGTTGAAAATTGTCTCCAATTTTAGCCTTATTGAAGGGAAGGTATTCTGTTATCATCAGTGCTTCAGGTCAATGCTTCCCAGCAGTTTTTTCTTGTGGTTCCATGCTGAGGTTTGAAAATTGCTCTTACTCCAGAGCAGGAGAATTTGCAGATCACGATGGCAAGCTTAGAGAGAAAGTATTTGAGGGATGTTGGGGCAAGGAATGTGAATATTAGTGAGCTGTGATTTTGAGTAAAAATCACTTACATTTTCTGTTCCAAGAATACAGTTATTCACGCCTCAGAGTTTGGCCAATTTGGGCATATCGATCACTAATGTAAAGATTTAAAGCAGCCTGAAAGCTGTTTGCAATTTCCCAGAGGTCCACGTGTGGAATCACACTTTGGCAAGCCTGATGTAGATTGTCCAAAATAACCTGAGCCTGATGTGCTTACACAGCTCCAGCATTAATGATAGTTACAATTCTTGCCATCCCTCCTTTCTCCCCCCACCTTCAAAAGTTATACGCATGCTAGGGCGTGGTTGGATGGTCATTGGAAATCTTTATTTCCACCGGACATTCTTACATATGATAAAAGCCAAACACCAAGAGTGCTGGGGCATAAACAGAAAATGCTGGAAATGCTCAGCAGATCAGGCCGTATCAATCGAGGGAAACAATGTTTCAACTTGCTGATACTTCATTGGAGCTAAGGAAACATAGAAAAGTTTAGAGCAATAAAAGGGCTGAGGGCTTCCCTGTCGCACTGAAACTCCCTTTTTTTTTCTATGGCATCTTGACATGTAAGTTCAGGAGACACCACATCTACTCTTTTCCTAAACACTTCTTTCCAAATCAAACTGATTTTGCATGTACTTTTTTTTTTACAAAAATGGTTATGTTATGTTTACTATTTATGATGTGGCCAGTACCTTGGGGATACCAAGTGCAGGCTGGCTGACCACTTGACAGAACACTTTATTCAGACTGCAAGCATAAGTTTGTGATTCTTAACATTTCATTCCAATTCTCTATTTTGCTCCCGTTCTGACTTTTCGTCCCTGGCCTAATGAAGGCGAGTAAAAGCTTGAGAATTTCCTCTTTTGAGTTAACCTTGCACCTCCTTCTAGACTAAACATACAGTTCAAAGGCGACCCGATTGAAGTCAGAAGCAAGTGTAGCCTTCCTCCTGGAGAGGAATTTTTCAGCGCTGTTAAAGGAATAGGTTATATCAGTAGAAAAGTTTAGATTGCACAACTTCCAGACAAATGTTTGGTTAGAAATCTGCAACTTATTAGAAGCTGATAAAATCCAAGTTTTCAAGTAGTCATGGAAGACAGTTGCACAGTTCACAGATCTGAAACTATTGTGAACCAGTTAAGTAAACTTAAAGATTTCAAATGGCATTATAATTTGTCTCTATTTGAATTGCTGTACAGTGATGTTGCGGAATAGATCTGGATGTTTTAAGATTTTTGAACTGTGTTCTATATCCAGATAGCTTGGTTTAGTTTTGTCTTACTTTTTGTGTAATAAGCATCAGTATTATATTGACATGAGGCTGTAGAATTTATTTGTCTTTCAGTGAATGACCACCATGATAACTAAAACAAAGATCTTATCCAATTGAATTTCAGTCTGTAATCTGATTTTGTACTACTGGACAAATCAGATTACAATCAGCTGAGATTATATTAAAGAAAAATTCTGATTTCCTTTCCCTTTTTTTGTTCCCAACTGCCAAATAATTGAACCGGTCCTTATCACACGTGTGAATAAATTAAACTTTTTGCACAGAAACATCTAACCACCTGAAGATGTTACTGAATGTTGAAATGTTAACAGTGGCATCGGTAATGGCAACTTGTGCACCCATGAAAAATTGAGATATGTTTGCTTTATTACAGCTTCTGGTGGTGACAAAGAAATAGTTTCTCACATCAGTCAACATGGTGGCAAGTGGCCATATTGGTTCAAAAAGATGGGTGAGTCTTTCAACAAGAAAGTACTCTCTTGAAATGTGGTCTTTTCTTCACAAAGGTCATGGGATGAAAACTTAATATTGTCAAAATGTCTACAAATAACTTCTCTTAAAAACACATTTGCACAAAAGATGCTTAAAAAAACACAACTGAAATGGTTTTGTTTTTTTACCAATGGCAATACCATAAATATTTATGACTAAAGTTAAATACTTTGGATGCTAGAGATCTCAAATTTAAAAAAAATGTTGGAAATGCTCAGCAGGGCAGGCAGCTTTTGTGGGTGAGAAGCAGTTGTGTTTCAGGTATCAAAACTGAAAAAAACTGATAAAGTAACATGTTTTTTGTATGGATGTAGGAAACTTGGATGGGGTGGCGCAAGGAGGAAAAGATTTTCTGATGATGGGTCCCAGGGGAGCTTAAATAGGAAAAGGAATGGTGTTGGGAGGCAAAAGGAGGTGGTAATGGGATACATATGAAATTTTAAAAATCAGTCTGAATCCCCTTGGTCATTTAATTCCTTCTAATTGCCACTTTATTTTTTAATCTGTCTAGCTAGTAACAAACTGTAGTCACATGTTGGAAAGTCCTTTGATCCCCATCGGTCTCTGAGCATAATTTTTTTTAAATGCCGAGTGTATAGTTAGGTTTCTTAGGAACTTAACAAGAACTTCTGTTATGGTTAACCATTGAAGATGTTGATGGATGGTAAACGCGATTTATTTAAAATTGAGTGTTATGAACTTGTATAATTACAGATTTATCTAAGGTTCTACTCAGAATGTAGTCTATATGTTCACCTTGCTGTGAAACGAAACTACTCAATATTTTAATACCTTCCTTTGCCTCAGTATGTGCTTAGTTTGCTTTTGGAGAAACTGAGGAGGTAAATGTTTAAAAGTGGTCAGGTGCCTGACTCAGTCCAGAATTTCATGGCTCAGTCATATCACTTTGTATTTGAATTTCACTTTTTTCCAGAAAACATCAATAAACTTGGAAACTATACATTAAAACTACAAGTGGTGTTGAATGAAAGTAATGCAGACACTTATGCAGGGAGGTCTCTTCCAAGCCGAGTCTTCAAATTCACTGTTACAGGTAAAGAATCAGTTATACAACCATTGTCTTATTTTCCATATTTTTAAAGTATGTGTGTACCAGGAAAGTGTTCAGTAATTTGTACTTTCTTCTTTTTGTACTTTGCCGTTGATTTTTCTATTGTTATGGAAATATTTTTATGCTCTAAATAAGTGATATGTTTGAAATGAAATTACAATATGGCCTTTTGAGGCATTCAGCATTTACTTGTGCTTTTAATTTTCTATAATCCTTATGGTTCATGCAATTATTGGGGAAATATTTTATTGCTTAAACCTTTGGTTGCGCTATTGTACTTATTCACCAGTATTCTAAATATGAACCAGGTATGGCAGTAAGCAATTCAGTCCCTTGCACCTGCTACAAAACCTAATAGAATCATGTCTGACCTGATTATGCCCTAAAATCCATGTCCTTCTCTACCCCAACAGCTTTTCCCTTTGCTTACCAAGAGTCTATCCACCTCTATTCAAGACTGCACTTCCATTGCCTTTTCAGATGAGGCAGAAAACATTTTAAATGAGTGCACCTTGAATTCTTTTTAATCGATTGATCGCTAGCTCTCGATTCTCCCACATGAAGGAACATCCTTTCCCCAACTACTGTGTCAAGATCCCTCAGTATCTTACGTTACAGTCAAATAATTTGAATTCCATCAATGAGCCTAGTCTGTCTAATCTTCATTCTAGACATTCTCCCATTCCAGGTCATTGTCTGGTAAATAAAAGCAAAATACTATTATGCTGGAAATCTGAAATAAAAACGAAATGCTGGTTGAAACTCTGGTTTGCAGCATCGGAGGAGAATCTGGTAAACCTTCTCTGAACTGCTTCCAACACACACACACAAGGGAATCCATATTGTATATGGTACTCCAAATATGGTCTCACCATTGCCCTGTGTGACTGATGCATTCCCTCATCCAAATTAATATTAGCATTTTATTAGCTTTCTTAATTACTTGCTGTACCCAAGTACTTTTGTAGTTCATGCTGTAGGATACCCAGATCCCTTTGCATCTCGGCTCTGCAATCTCTCACCATTTAGATAATGTGCTCAACAGTTGAGATTACAGATCTGATGTCTGGCACACGCCATTGTGTCTTGTACCTTTTGTCAAGTTGGCATTATGCCTACTCTGTTGTTGATAGCCAGTGTTACCCACAAAATCTTTTATTTTCTGTATTAACCTTTGTGGCACTTTATCAGATGTATTCGGGAAATCTAAGTATACCCACTGGTTCCACTTTATCCACTGCGCATGATACTTAAAGATTTCAAGTAGATTGGTTAAACGTGAACTTTTTTTCACTAAACATGTTGACTTTGTCTGACTATCTGAAACTTAAAGCTAAATGCCCTGTTTTAACTATTTTAATAATAGCTTCTAATGTTTTCCCTATGACAAATGTCAAGCTAACTTTCTGGCCTTTTGCCTCCCCTTTTTGAATAAAGGGTTTACATTTATATCTTTTTCAATCTAATAGGACCTTTCCTAAATGTAAGGAGATTTGCGAATGTTGGGAATGTTGCCAAAACAATTCCTAAAGTAGAATGTTAGTCTCTTTGTTTGGCCATACACACTTTGTGCTTTGGATTTCACATGTACAGCACTACAGAAGCAATGTATATCCTACCATCTTGCCTAATGTAACGGGAACAGAAGCCCTGAGCTATTGATGTATGATTAAGTTATTGGTTCAAATCCTACCAAAACTGAGGCGTTTGCATTTATTTAATGAAACCTGAAGTAAAAAAACTTGTATTATTTATTGTGAAACCATGAGATTATTGTGGGGAAAAAAAAGCCTTCACTAGGCTCAGAAATATATTTCAGTGAAGTAAATCTTCTATTCAGTCCTCACCCCTTTTGGTCTTTTTGTGACTCCAAGCCCCCTCAACCAAAATGTGACCTGTCTGTTAACTGTCTTCGTAAATCAATCAGTTGTAGTCAAGAAGACAGCTCACCGCAGTATTCCTTAGAAGAATTGGGATTTAGCACTAAATGGTGATGCTCTCATCTCATGAATGGAGAGCAGACTTGTTATTTACCATTATTTTTCCAACATGTATTTGAAGTGGAACTGTCGAACACCAGCAAAAGCAGTACTGGAACTGACAAACCACTTTTGAAGTTGTGCCGTATACTGTTATGAAGACTTCATATTTCTTTTTTGTTGATTAAGTTTGAAAGATAGTGGATGCTTGGATTGTTACATTTTAAGGGGTTTACAAAATGACTTTAGAGCACTTGTTAATAGGACATTTTTTCGGTTCTTAGTTTATGTTTAATGTTAATCAGCTGATACCTTTGTATTCTGGGTTAAAATTAAGTTGGTTAATACAAGAATCTATGATCCATTCAATTTTGAGATGTTAATGGTTGAGGTTTTTGAGAAGATTTGTAGCTCGGGTTGTGGATGAGGTTGTAGACTTGCTTGCTGAGCCAGATGCTTCGTCACCCTGCTAGGAAACTTCGTCAGTGCGCCTGCAGCAAAGCATTCATGTTCTGTCCCACTTATTATTTATCTGCCTCGGTTTTCTGGGGTGGTTGGTATTACTTCCGGTTTTGTTCTTCAGCGGTTTGTATGTTGGGTCCAGTTCACTGTGTGTGTTAACGGAGTTCCGGTTGGAATGCCAGACCTCCAGGAATTGCCTGGCATGTCTCTGTTTGGCTTGTGCTATTATGGATATGTTGTCCCAGTCGAATTCGTGTCCTCCTTTGTCTGTGTGTATTGAGACCAGTGAGAATTGGTCACGTCTCTTCGTGGCTAGTTGGTGCTCATGTATCCTTATTGCCAGTTTTCTCCCAGTTTGGCCTATGTAATGTTTCTCGCAGTCCTTGCATGGTATTTTGTATATTACATTAGTTTTATTGGTTGTAGGTATGGGGTCTTTTATGTTCGTCAGTAGCTGTCACAGGATGCTTGTGGGCTACCATGATAGCTAGGGGTCTGAGTAGTCTTGTGGTCATCTCTGATATATGGTAGGGTGACTAGTGTGTCTGGCAGTGTTGTGTTGTCTTGTTGTGATCTGTTGTGGAGGTAACGGTGGATTGTGCTTTTTGGGTATCCATTCCTTATAAAAACTCTGTATAAGTGCTCCTGTTCTGCTTTGTGCAATTCCAAGTTGCTGCACTGTGGTATGGCTCATTTGAATAATGTCCTGACTGCATCAGATTTTAGTGAATCTATTATGTAAAGATATCGTTTGAAATATTTTTTACAATTCCGTGACTGCTATGGCTTGAAACATTAATATGGAAAATGTATTTCTAACAGTTTCAAGAAGGCACTGTATAATTAGTGGAACACTACCTCATGCTCAGGATCTTGGCATGTGAGCAGTTAACAGTCACATTAGGATGGGCTGGAGTCTCTTGCAAGTCGCACCATATAACACCCATAGGTTTCCTTCCCCGTGGAATGTTAATGAATTAGTTAGCTTTTTATTGAATACACTGATTTCGTGATCAATTTTACTCTCTAATTCCAGATTTTGTATTTAGTTGCCAACAATCATTATCGCATGGGGCTGAACTTCTGTTCTCTGAATTACTGATTCCGGCTACTGGGTTTAGTAACACAACCGCTACGTAACTTACATCACTGTACTCCTGCAGTTGCATGTTGCTGCTCTTCTGGATTTTCAAAATTAATTTTAATTATTCAAATCCTAATCACTTGAGTTAAAGTTTGGAAACTTGCTTGCTTGGAGATTTTTTTGTGTTTTCTGGTATAGTTTTTCAAGGTTTGTATAGCCTTCGACTAAGATATTAAAATTGAGATTAATGTGTTTTTTTCTGTTAAGAGGGAAAACCATATAAATTTACAGTTGGATTGTTGGATCCTCCATTTCGCATTGCTGTGCCTTTCAACATTCCTCTAGATTTGCAAGATGAGTTTGGGCATTCTACACAACCATCTTCTGTTATCAAGCCAATTGTGGAGGCAAGGTATTATGTATATAACTTCGTAATGTAGTATAAGTCAATGTTTACTGTCCTTTTTCTCCTATCCTGCTTCCCCCTCATGTCTAAACGGTTAAAGGTAGTCTTGGTTAAATGTTTGACACTCATTGTGATGATCAGGTTTCATGACTTAAGACAAACATGGAAGAAATTTGGTCACACCGCTAATCTTTGAGCATCTGTGGAACAATTTAAAATACAGCATGTTGAAATAAGTTATAGAACCATAGAGTCATACAGCATGGAAACAGACCCTTTGGTCCCACCAGTCCATGCTGAATATAATCCCAAACATAAACTGGTCCCACCAGCTTGCTCCTGGTCCATGCTCCTCCAAACCATTCTTATTCACATATCCATCCAAACCTTTTAAATGTTGTAATTGTACTGGCATCCACCATTTTCTCAGGAAGTTCATTCCATATGTGAAGCGGTAAAAAAAATTGCGACTTGTGTCTTTAAGTCTCTCTCCTTTCACCTTAAAAATGTGCCCCCTTGTCTTGAAATTCCCCCTCTTGGGGGAAAGGCAACTACCATCAACTCAGATATCTATACCTCTCATTATGTTATAAACTTCTACCGGGTCACCCCTCAACCTCCTACGGTCCATTGGAAAAGAGTTACAGCCTTATCCAGCCTTTCCTGGTAACTCAAACCACCTGTACCTGGCAACATCCTGGTAAATCTATTCTGAACCCTTTCCGGTTTGATATCCTTCCTGTAACTGGGCGACCAGAACTGAATACGGTATTCCAGAAGAGATCTCACCAATGTCCTGTACAACCTCAACATAACATCCCAACTTCTATACTCAAAGGACTGAGCAATGAAGGCAAGTGTGCCAAACATCTTTTCAACTATCCTATCTATGTGACGCAAACTTTAAAGAACTATGTACCTGCACCTCTAGGTCTCTCTGTTCTTCAACACTACCCAACGCCCTACCATTAATTGTGTAAGCCCCACCCTTGTTCGTTGTACCAAATTGCAATGCCTCGCATTTATCCAGATTGAACTCCATCTGCCATTTTTCAGCCCATTGACCCATTTGATCGATATTCCTTTGTAGACCATGCAGAAGGTTTTCGAAGATTACAATGCCACCAATTTTGGTGTCAGCTGCAAACTCAGTAACCATACCTTATATATGGTCATCCAAATCGTTTATGTAGATGGCAAACAAGAGGTCCCAATCCCTGTGGAACACCTCTCGTTACAGGCCTCCAGTCCGAAAAGCCACCCTCCAGCAGTACTATCTTCTGCCATTAAGCCAATTGTGTATTCAATTGGCAACGTCACCCTAAATCCCATGCGTCCTAACTTTACTAATTAGTCTATTATGCGGAACATTGTCAAAGACTTCACTAAAATCCAAATTAAAAAAAATCTACTGCTTTGCCAAACTTCCTCAAGAAACGCAATCAAGTTTCTGAGACATGGTTTTCCTAGCACTAAATCATGCTGACTATCCCTAAGCAATTTTTACCTCTAAATGACCATAAATCCTATCTTTTATAGTCACCTCCAACAATTTACCCAAAACTTACAGGCCTATAGATCCCTGGTTTCTCTTCGCAACTTTTCTTAAGCAAAAGTACAATATTAGCCACCCTCCAGTCAGCAGGCACTTCGCCCATAGTTACAGATGGTGCAACTATTTCTGCAAGGGGTCTCGTACTTTCTTCCCTTACTTCCCACAACATTCTGGGATTCATTAGATTTTGTCCTGGAGAGTTATCCACCTTTTATGTTCTCTTAAGACCTCCCGAACCACCTCTTCTGTGATGTGAACTGCTTTTTAAAACATCAAGGTTCATTTCTCTGCATTCTCTAGACTCCGTTTCTTTCTCCACAGTGAAAGCTGATGCAAAATATTCATTTAGCATCTCTTCCCGTCTCCTGGGGTTCAACGTAAAGACGACCTCCATGATCTTTAAGTTAAAATTGTGGCCACTGATTCACCTGCAAAATAAAGAAAAATACTTCTCCACTTAATTTGTTTTCTTGTTAAGTCAGATCTCAACTGTGCATGAGAATTACTGTCCGTGTGTATGGTGAAGGCAGATTCAAATGTGGCTTTCAAGAGAAAACTAGATTGTCTCAAGAGGGAGAATTTGCAGGGTTGAGTGACACTAGATTAATTGTTGTTGATGAGAGCCAGCATGAACATGGGTCAGATGATGCTCACTAGTGCTTTAATCATTATAGAATCCAATGAGATTTGTGATCTTTGGCTAAGGTTTTCACCTTTCAATCTGATGAATTGTGATGATCAATTGACCTGTTCATTCATGTATATTTGAGAAGAACAATGCAAGTTAAATTTCAAAAGTGGTTGTTTTGGACAGAGATTGAAGAAATTGTGCAGAGACATGACATTCCTGAATCTTGCTGTTCTAGAATTCTGTGGCGGGGGGTGCGGGGAGGGGTGCGGGTGGGAGGTGGTAGGACTTGGCAATATAGTATGAAAGGTAAAATCTTTTGGCAAAAATATTACAAGTACAAGAAATCTAAAATGGAACAACGTGCTGGAAGTGCTCAGTAGTTCAGTAGCATCTGCCAAGAGAAAGAGTGTTAACATTTCAAGTCTGTGATCTTTTGTTAGCACTGAAATAAAATTAGAGTTGTACATGTTTGAAGCAAGCTCAGAGGCGAGGAAAGTTTTTATTTACTCAGCCATGATGTAGAATGGCAGATCATGTTCAAAGGGCTAAATGGACAACTGCTCCTGTGCATCTAAATTAATTAATTTAAAGTTAGAGATTAGTAGATTTTTTTATTAACCAGGGAATTGAGAGGTTTGGGACAACAATAGTTAAATGGGCCTAGGTCACAGGTCAGCTATGATTTGATTGTATGGATGAACAGGCTTAAGAGGCTAATAGGTGCTTTAGCCACTAGTGGGCTAGGAATAGAAAAATGATGAAGCCTTTCCAATATATTGATTTAATCAGACCCATGAATGTTTGCTGTTGATACTGTGTATGAAAATGTAAATATCCATTCAACAACTACGAACCAATTGATGTTAATGATATGGTATGGCATATAACTCTTTCTAATTTAAGTGTGCCTTGCAGTGGGTTAGAACTACATTATGAAGCCTTTGTGGCAAAAGGAACAAGTTTCATCATTAAAGGTGTAACAGCTCGGGGCTCTGTGACCACTTGCCAAGGCCGGGTATGTTTAATTATTATAAAATCTCTTAATCTTGTATAGTTTTAATACATTTCATGTTCCATACTGTTCCACATAATTGCCTTAACATGTAATGTTAACTTGATGCCAATATCTAGGTTTATTATTGATTTTACTTGTTATTTCTATTTATCAGGTAGTAATTTTTCACCAGTAAATGAAAGGTTTGCAAGTCAATAAATTCTTGTAATTTTTGTAATAGCCTTTTGATTCTGAGTGGTTTTAACAGAATGCATGTTGAGGAGATGTTCCATTAAGAGGAGGTGGTGGCTAGAATGTAGGTGTAGGGGACAACATTTTAAAGTAAAATTGTTTTATTTAAATGGGACACGGAGATGAGATTCTTCATCTTTGGCATTACCTATCTGAGAGCGCAGTGGAGATTGGGTTAGATAGATTTTTGATGTACCAGCAAGTGGAGAAGTGTGGGCCAGTCAAGATAATAGAGTTAAGACCATAGTCAGATCAACCATAAGACTGAAAGGGACTCCAGGCTATAGGGACCAAATAGCTAACTGCATGTTTTTCTTGATTTTCTTAGTTCTTATTATTGTATTATTTCCTTGTAGAACTTCACTCTTAAAGTAATCCTACCGGGACTGAAAGAAGATTCTCAAACATTAAAAATTAGACTGTTGCCTGGTAAGTTCCTAAATTTCTCAGTGATCAAGATGTATGAATTTTCAAGTATTTGAAGTTTCATTTGCGCATTTACAGGTGACAATAGAAAAATTTATGTATGTTTTTAAACAAATTATTCTGTATTGGTTGGTTACCATATATATTGTAGTCAGGAAGGTGATAACATAACCTGCCTACCTGCCACATTTTAGCATTGTCACTGAAGCACTCAATGGGACAGGCCTTTTTAACAAGAGCTGCCAGTTATCTTCTATTCTATACAACTGTCTGCCACAAACTACCTTCACTGGTTAGTATAGATGCTGGGAATCCTACAGTTCCACATGCTTCAAGACTGACTTTAGAGAAAATCTTGTAAATAGAGCCCTAGCCATTTGTTCACTGTATAAGTCTAATGCTGAAATATGGCACATCAGAGTCATTTCCGGTATAATAGCTACCCTAATCAGATCATTTCTTTCTGTATATTTTGCAAATTCATAGAAAGCCTTAAGGTGATCACTCTTGGTACTCAAAAGTGCCCCATTTACCTCGGGGAAACAGGTGAAGTCAGCTGTTTCATGCTGCTGCTCCGTAGTAGTAACGCAAGTGATGTTCACCGTGAACAGGATGCTGCTATCAAGACGGCCCTAGAAATGAGTATCTAAATTTCAGTACTAGTGTGATGCTGGATATCTAGACTCTGCATTCCAAAGATTAGCAAATCATATCAAACTGTGTTCCTTCAGCTGCTCAGCGCAAGTAAGGTATTGACCATAACCAACCAACCTATGCTTGTAAAACTTGCAACACTGTCTAAAATCAAATATGATTCTGCAATTGGGCGGCATTTGCTGGATAATCCTGAATGTGCGAAGAATTATGCTGACAGCCAAGTGAAGATTAACTCTGGTTCACAAGGGATCATACTTCAGTGAACTGGAAGTGACATGTATTAATACATGGTGCTCTGTTCTTTGCGGACAGTAACATGTATGTACAGTGTGTTTGTCTTAATGCAACAAAATAGGTAACAACAATTTACTGGTTCACTTCTTAGGGTGTTGCTCTGACCAATCAGAGTAAACCTGCCTGGCTTCGAAGTTAACAAAGCCTGGCTGCTAACTGTCAGCATTAGCAGGTCCATTATCCATGTCGACTCATGTATCAGAGTCCACTTGCCAATCAGTCAGCACTGTCCTGTCATGCGGTAGAAATATTTGTTTCCCATTGAATTTGTACTGCGCAATCTGCGATGAGTGCAGGAGAAACACTTCAACAAAACTTATTTTTTCAGCAATACTCAATTGAAGAAATATTCTAAAAATGTTTTGGAACAGTATTAAATGTAGAAGTAAATAATTTATTTACACATCTGAAAAACTGGCCCAGACTCCGGTCAGAGCTCCTTCCTGAATTTGATTTTCTGATTTCAATGTTTCATGCTGAAAGCACTATAATTCTTTTTGCTGATCTGTGGATGAATGAGCTACCCAATGTAATATTGAATCAGGGCAACTAATTTTATTATTCATCTTGCTTATGAATTAGTTATACAAAAGGCAACAATATGTTGCATTTAACTTCAGTGCCTTTTCTGACAAGATAACGAGAAGTGATAAATTTCATTGATTATCTTATCTGATGATCTTTGTTAAAAATACATTCAAGTACGTGTCTGCTACAGAATGTGACTTGAGTGATTGTTTTGTGAAGTTCTATAAACTGTCAACATTCTGCTTACATTCAGGTGTGAAGATCCTGGCGAGTTTTGTTGCCTGTGATTTATAGCTCAACCCTGGAGGAAAGGGCAGAAGAACATTTAAGGGGGATGAAAAAGAGAAAATTTTTGCTAATGCAGAGCCTCTAATACCGTGTTTATTATAGGTCCACCTCGTGAGCTGAGGATTAAGCCAGATTCTAATAAAGTAGTTATTGAAAATGGAACCACCTTCCCCTTTCAAGCTGAAGTGCTAGATGAAGCAGGAAATATTACAGCACAGCCCAAATTGGTGGTACATTGCAAGGTAAGAGAAATCTTCAGTTGAACTGCTGGTCTTGATTTTTTTTTTATGTCACCATTACCTGTTCTCCTGACCTGACTTCCTATCCAGTATTTCATAATGAAGCTGTATCAAGTAATTAGAATCATAAGATGTTGACAGCACAGAAAAACACCCTTCAGTCCATTGAGGCTGTGCTGGTCAAAAACAACCACCTAACATTTCTAATCCTATTTTCCACCATTTGGCCCATTGTCTTGTTTGTCTTGGCATTGCAAGAGCACATTTAAATACTACTTAAGTATTATAAGGGTTTCTGCTTCTTTCATAGAACATAAAACAGTACAGGCCCTTCGGCCCACGATGTTGTGCTGAACTTTTACACTAATCCTAAGGTCTATCTGACCTCCACCCCTACCTTATACGATCATCCATATGCCTATCTAATAGCCGCTTAAATGCCCCTAATGTGGCCGACTCCACTACCCTTTGCGGCAATGCATTCCACCCCCTGACCACACGGAGTAAAGAACCTACCTCTGACATCTCCCCTATATCTACCTCCACTCACTTTAAAATTATGACTCCTCGTAATAGCTACCCTCCACCCTAGGAAAATGTCTCTGTCTGTCCACTCTATCTATACCTCTGATCATTTTGTACATCTCTATCAAGTCACCTCTCATCCTTCGTTCTAAAGAGAAAAGCCCTAGCTCTCTCAACCTTTCCTCATAAGACCTTCCCTCCATTCCAAGCAACATCCTGGTAAATCTGCTCTGCACCTTTTCCAACGCTTCCACATCTTTCCTGTAATGAGGCGACCAGAACTGGACACAATACTCCAGATGTGGCCGAACCAGGCTTTTATATAGCTGGAGCATAACTTCATGGCTCTTGAACTCAATCCCTCTATTAATGAAATCTAACACACCATACACCTTCTTAACAACTCTGTCCACCTGGGTGGCAGCTTTCAGGGCACTGTGGACATGAACCACAAGATCCCTCTGCTCCTCCACACTGCCCAGAATCTTTCCATTAACCCTGTATTCTACTTTCAAGTTTGTCCTTCCAAAATGAATCACCTCACTTTTCAGGGTTAAACTCCATCTGCCACTTCTCAGCCCATCTCTGCATCCTATCAATGTCCCTTTGTAACCTAGAACAGCCCTCCACACTAACCACAACTCAACTCACCTTTGTATCATCCGCAAACTTACTAATCCACCCTTCCACTCCTTCATTCAAATCATTTACAAAAATCACAATTAGAAGAGCACCCAGAACAGATCCTTGTGGTACACCACTCGTAACAGAGCACCATGTTGAATATTTTCCGTCCACTACCACCCTTTGTCTTCTAAGGCCAGCCAATCCTGAATTCAATTTGCCACATTTTCCCCCATCCCATGCTGCCTCATCTTCTGCATGAGCCTACCATGGGGAACCTTATCAAACGCCTTACTTAAAATCCATGTGTACCACATCCACTGCTCTACCTTCATCCACGTGTTTGGTCACCTCTTCAAAGAATTCAGTAAGGTTTGTGAGGCATGATCTACCCCTCACAAATCCATGCTGACTATCACGAATCAAACTGTGCCTTTCCAAGTGATCATAAATCCTATCTCTCAGAGCCCTTTCCAATAATTTGCCCACCACTGACGTAAGACTAACTGGCCTGTAATTTCCAGAGTTATCCCTATTCCCTTTTTTTGAACAAGGGAATGACGTTTGTCCCTCTCCAATCTTCTGGCACTATACCTGTAGACAGTGAGAACGAAAAGATCATCGCCAAAGGCCCTGCAATCTCTTCCCTCGTTTCCCATAGAATTGGATAAATCCCATCAGGCCCGGGGGACTTATCTACCTTCAAGTTCCTCAAAATTCCTAGTATATCTTCCTTACTAACATCAACCTCCTCTAGCCTACCAGCCTCTTTCACACTGTCCTCCTCTACAACTACGTCCCTCTCAGTTGTGAATACCGAAGAAAAGTATTCATCAAGGACCGCTCCTATCTCCTTAGGCTCCGTGCAATAATTCCCTTTACAACCTTGACTGGCCCTACCCTTTCTCTGATCATTCTCTTATTCCTCACGCACGTGTAAAAAGCCTTGGAGTTTTCCTTGATCCTATCTGCCAAGGTTTTCTCATGCCCCCTTCTAGCTCTCCTAAGCCCTTTCTTCCGCTCCCTCCTGGATAACTTGTATCCCTCTAGAGCCTTTTCCGTTCCTTGTTTCCTAAACCTTATAAGCATCTTTCTTCCTCCTGAACAGTCATTCGACCTCTCTTGAGAACCAAGGCTCCCTCACTCAACCACGTCTTCCGTGCCTGCTAGGGACGAACATGTCAAGCACACGCAGTATGCATTCCTTAAACAATCTCCACATTTCAATAGTGCTCTTCCCTGACAGCATCTGTTCCCGTTTTATGTTACTCAGTTCTTGCCTTACAGAATTGTAATTACCCTTGCCCCAATTATAAACCTTACCCTGCTGTGTGTACCTATCCTTTTCCATGACTATTGTAACAGTTACGATCGCTACCGCCAAAATGCTCTCCTACTAACAGGTCTAACACTTGGCCTGGTTCATTACCAAGCACCAAATCCAAAGTGGCCTCTCCTCATGTTGGTCTATCTACGTACTGTGTCAGGAATCCTTCCTGAACACACTGGACAAAATCCACTCCATCTAAACTATTGCAACTAAAAAGTTTCCAATCAATATTTGGAAAGTTGAAGTCACCCATGACTACAACCCTGTGATTTCTGCACCTTTCCAGTATCTGCCTCCCAATCTGCTGCTCCACTTCTCTGCAACTATTAGGGGGTCTGCAAAAATACTCCCAACAAAGTGACTGCTCCTTTCTTGTTCCTGACCTCAACCCAAACTAACTCTGTAGACATATCATTCTCGAACTGCCTTTCAGTAGCTGCTGTACTAGCCCTGACTAGCAATGCCATTCCCCCGCCTCTTTTTCCACCCTCCCTGTTTCTTTTGAAGCATCTAAATCCCGGATTCCAACATCCATTCCTGTCCCTGAGTTACCCAAGTTTCTGTCATGGCCACAACATCGTAGTTCCAAGTACTGACCCATGCTCTTAAGTTCATCTGTCTTATTTCTGATACTTCTAGCATTGAAGTATACACACCTCAAACCATCTGTGTCCACAATTACACTCCATCGCCCGCATTTTTAATTAACAACCTCTCCCTGTTGTGTCTGTTGGAAGACTGAATACCTCATCCTCTGAATTACTAATCTGGTTCCCCACCCCCTGCCAATCTAGTTTAAACCATCCTGTATAGCTCAAACAAACCTCCCTCCCAGGATATTTGTGCCCATCTTGTTCAGGTCTCACCTGTCCTTACTGTCTAGGTCCCATCTTCCCCAGAATGTGCTCCAATTATCCACGTAACGGAAGCCCTCCCTCCTACACCAGCTCTGTAGCCAAGTGTTTAGCTGCAGATTCTCCCTATTTCTTACCTCGTTATCACCCTTATAAGCAGTGCGTTCGAGATTCTGAGTGAAAAACCTTTTCCTCACATCTTATCTAAACCTTCTTCCCCTTGCCTTTAATCTCTGCCTTTTGAGATTTGTCTTTCCATCAAAGGGAAAATTCAGTCCTGTCTATTCTCCTCATAATTTTATATATGTCAACCATGGGCTCCTGTCTTTAGTTATCAGTCTCCCATGTGGGACCTTATCAAAAGCCTTGCTGAGGCCCAAGTAAACTACATCAAATGCATTGCCCTCATCTGCATACCTGGTTACTTCTTTGAAAAATTCAGTCAAGTTGATCAGATGTGACTTCCCCTTAAAACCGTGCTGACTGTTCTTAATTAGTCCCTTCTCCAAATGCAGTTTAATTCTATTCTTCAGAATTGCTTCCAACAGTTTCTCCACCACTGAGGTTAAAATAACTAGATTGCAGTTTCGTGGTTCATCTCTTGTTCCCTCCTTGAATGATGGTGCCACGTTGGCTGTCCTCCAGTTCTCTGGCACATCTCCTATGGCCTGAGAGGAATTGAAAATTATTTCCAGTGCCACTGCTATTTCCTTCTCACCCCTTGAAACAGCCTGGTACAAACTTTGTCCAGTTTTAAACCTTCCAGATTGCTCTCATCTCAACTCAACTCCTCCTCTCTGTCTGTGCTGATTTCTTTAAGCATACCGAGTTCTTCTCCTTGATTTCTATATCCACATCATCCCTCTCATTTGTGGACACTGACACACTGTATTCATTCGGAACGCTACCTATGTCCTCTAGCTCCATCCACAAATTACCACTGTGGTTCTTAATAAGCCCTATTCTTTCTCTGATCCAACCAGTGATGCCCTCATCCTGTGCATGAAAAACTGACAAAAAACCTTTTGTTTCAGATACTGACTTGAGGCATTTTACTTTAGTGCACAGCAAAAGATTCCATCGTCCTGGACTTGGCTAGAACTAAAGCCAGAAGAGAACTGGTTATATAATTACCGTGTCTCCAGCTCTTTGAGCTCGCAGACCATACATGCTATTTTACCAGTTGCCTCGTCGTTGTTTGCCTATATTACTATGCGCTTTAATTTTCTATGCACTTTGTTTTCAGTTTCTTGGTGCCCCAAATTTGCCTGTGTATACCGTGGATTGTAGTAACACCGGAACAGGAATCTTAACTGGCCCTGTGATACATGTCCTGAATATTAAGAAAGACCAAACACTGAAAGCAAGAATTGAGATATCAGTAAGAATTTATTGTTGATTTATTTTTCTCATCATGAATAGGTCAACCAAGAACTGTTTAAACATTTGTTTGGTACCTACTTGGAGCTGCTTTAATGAATTGTTACACCCATCTGTCTTATGTTGCATTTGGACTACAAGTTTGCACTTGCTGGATATAGAGGCTTTACAAAGAAACTAGTGTGAAAAAGTAGGAAAGTATTGAGTTTGCTCGTGGTCAGTATTGAAGCAAAATTTGACCTAAATGTAACTGAGTTTCTGCACAAGTTCATCTTTGATTTTATTAAGCCTGTGAGGGGAAAATAGTTAAATATGTGAAGAGATAAATGAAATATGTGATGCGCGTTAATTATTGCAGTATTGAACCTCTCACGTTCCCACATCACATTCCATCTGCCACTTCTTTGCTCACTCTCCTCGCTTGTCCAAGTCCTACTGCAGCCTCCCCACCACCTGAGTGTGACCTGTTCCTCCACCTATCTTTGTGACATCTGCAGACTTAACAACAATGCCATCAGTTCCTTCGTCCAGATTCTGAAAATATAACATGAGCAGTTGTGGTCCCCAACACTGTCTAATCATTGGCTGCTGTCCCAAAAGGACCTCCATAAGCCCACTCTGCCTTCTGCTTGTCAGCCAATCCTCTGTTCATGTCAGTACCTTGCCTCTAACACAATGGGCTCTTATCTTATTTAGCAACCTCCAGAACAGCACCTTGTCAAAGGCAAACTGAAAATCCAAATAGATCACGTCCATTTGCTCTCCTTTGTCAGACTTGCTCATTACCTCAAAGAATTCAAACAGATTTGTCAGGCATGACCTCCCCATGTCGCAGTGTTGGAAACTCAGACTGCAGCTCATCACCTCTGAGCTGGAACTCCTTGAGCAACCAATACTTGCTACAGATGTGGTCACTATAAACCACAATGGGGTTCACCAGCACCCACGTCATGCAGGTGCAACACATTGCCTGGCCCTGCGTCTCTATTTGCTTAGTCCTTAATATGTATTTTTTCAAAAAAAAACTTCCTATTGATCTTTTAGTTTGGAATCTGTAAATATTTTTCCTATTTACCATCAATCGAAAGTAACCTATAACAAATAGTCCAGTTAGCAGCCAATACCAACCAGCGCACTTGCAGTCTCCCTGTGATGTCACTGTTTTGTGCTGGGCCCCTGATCCTGGGCTTCAGTTAGCTTGTAAAAATACCTTATAGTTTAAGAACTGAAAAAGCACTCTTTCCCTCTGCACTGAATTCTCATGCTGCCTCCAAACTTTCCAAACTGTATGCTCACGTAGTCTATGTCTCAATCTGGATGCGATCTCTCTGTCCTTAGCATGCAAAGCTTACTGCAGCTGGAGCTCAATCTCACACGATTGGTAATACTTTGTGCAGGTTTGCACATGATATGCCCATGACTTCACATCTTGCAAGATGAACACACCACTTGGCCCTTCTGGCTTGCCAATAGCAAGAGCTCCTTGGGCAGTGCCCCCAACTATCTTCAGCTACTTCATCAATGACCTACCCTCCACCGTAAGGTTAAAAGTCGTGATCTGCGCAATCAAGTGAAATGTTCAGCACCACTCATGTCCTGGGTGTTGAAACAGCCCATATTCATACGCAGCAAGACTCGGAAAACATCAAGGCTTGGGTTGATAAGTGGCAAGTAGCATTCATGCCTCTCAAGTGCCAAATATGATCATCTTTAAAAAGGAGAGGATCTAACATCACTTCATGGCATTCAGTAGCATTGCTGTCACTGAATCCCCCATTTGGCCAGAAACTGAATCAGATCAGCTGTTAAGTAATGTGGCTACGAGAATAGATCAGAGGATAATAATTCTGAGGTAGCCCTTCAGTGTCCTTGATGCCTGTCGAATATCTACATGGAACAAGTGAGGAGTGTGGTCAAATTTACTTCAATAGTGTAGTTCCAACGGTCTTGACACAGTTGTATTGTAGGTAACTTGGCTGAAAGAATATTCTAAAAGGGGTGATCTTTAGGTGATCAGGTGTTTTTGAAGGAGAATGGAAGGTAGGTGGCTAGGTGGAGAAGGAAATTAGGGGATAAAAGGAGCCTACTTTTGGATATTAATTCTAACTATGACTCGATGACCATCCATGACGAAGCCCACCTCACAGGCCCCACATCCGTAGGGAAGGGTGATAATTGCTGGCCTATATCGTACTGTGCACATTCCACGGATGGCTATGATGTTAATGCTCAAGCTTATAATTGAGATCACCCAAGTATACCTAGTTATCAGAAGGATTTCTGGCACACTCTGAGAATATTCTCTAGGAAGCACTTGCAAACATGCAATCCTCATCATCTACACCATTAAGGGTAGGTTGTAAATATTACAACACGCCTCCAGGGCAGGTAGCACTTGAACCTAGACCCGGCCCAGAGTTAGGGGTATTACTAGTGCACCGCCACAAGACCCCTATTCGGCAAGAATGTGTTGAAACCCCATTACCTACAAGTTCGTGTATGTCAGGTATCGTCCTGTGATTTTTTTTTTTGTCATTTGGTGGTGTGAGCTTCATTGGCTGAGACAGAATGTCTTACCTGTCCTGAGTTGGCCTGGAGAATGTGCTGCTGAGCTGCCATCTTGAACAACTGTTGTCTGTTTGGTGCAGTTACACTTCGTGCTTTTAGGGAGGGATTTGAAACTAGTGAAGAAATGGCAATACGTTTCTAGGCAAGATGATGAATGGATTGGAGGGAATAATGCAGGTGCTGCTGCCATGTGTATACTGCCCTTGTCCTTCTAGATGGGCGGTGGGTTTGGAAGTTTCTGTCAAAGGAACCTTTGAACCTATGCAGTGCACCTTGTAGATGGTACACACTGCTGTTAGTAAGTATCAGTGGTGTAGGATGTGATACGAGTTAAATGGGCTGCTTTGTCCTGGTGTCAGGCTTCTTGAAAGTTACTGGGGAGTATTCCCTCTAGCCCCTGACATTCTTTGGGGAGTCAGGTAAGTTACTCACTGCAGGAGTTCTGGTCTTTGTATTTATACAGTTGGTTCCCTTTCTGGTCATTGATAACTCCCAGATGCTATTGGTCGGGTATTCAGAAATGGTAATCGCATTGAATAGCAAGGAGTGATGTTACTTATTAACCAAAACCTAGATATTGTCTAGGTATTGCTATATTTGGATATGGACTGTTGCAGTCTATGGGATATCATCATTGGTGCTGAACATTGTGCTGATACCAGTGAGTATTGCCACTTCTGAATGATGCACAGTACTGTGCACACATTCCCACTTTTAACCTTCTGATGAAGAGAAGCTCTCTGAAGATGGATAAGCCATATATTGGCATGATTTTCTACTGAATCTAATGAAATGCAGATCATTTGATATTTCTGAGAAATTTAAGAATGACAAGAAATAATATTGCCTCTTGTCTTAATACCAAATTCTGAATGATACTACTGTATACTTCCTTTTTGAAAAGCAACCGTTCACCAATAATATGGTGAATTAACCAATTGTGTATCTATGCTACCACTGCCGCCTCAAACCTATGGGCTTTGATTTTGCCAGCATATCCGTGTGTATTAAAATGTAATATGTTTATCTTTGCTTCATTACTTCTGCAAACATATTACTGTACACTTTGCAGTTGAAAATCTGCTATAGCTATCATTTATCTATTATTTTATCAAGTCACAATTAATTTTGTTTTGAATTACCTTGTACCAACTCTAAAAGTTCTCCATCATCACTGTTGGGATGCCTGTCACTGAGTTTAACTGTTTTTTTTAGAGCAGAATGTAACAATTTAAGATAATTGTAGCAAATGCTGAAGAGAGTAGTAAAAGAATTCTCATGAAAAAAAAATGTAATTCTCATTTGGATGGTAATTGAGCACTAATAGAGTACATCTACCAGTTAAATGAATAAGATTGCCCAAAACTCTGAGCACAATTTTCAATACCCGTTAGATATTCGTATTGTGGTGGATGTGGAGGGCAACCAGTACAATGACTCTGCTCAGGAAGGGAGTGAAGGATGAGCTAGGAAACCAGGAAAATGTCACTTTAATTTTGTTTCAAATTTAAAGGTGTTTACGTTGTATTAATTAACAGTTGTAGTCTGCCCCCATTATTTAGAGTATTACATTGTGGAATACTCCAAAACAAAATAACATTTTAAGGATAATATTAATCATACCAGGTTATTTTATAACATTTTACTTTTAAGATTATTTCCTGTTTGTCTAATTTTTGTTCAATAAAAAATGCGTGGTTCTTAATGTACAGAGCTGTAAAGATGTGCCAGCTGTGGAGAAGATAATTAAGTTGCTGCCTAGCACACAAGTTACAAAGCTTCAGATCTTCAGCATAGATGGGCAAAAAGCAATTCCTATTAAACATCAGGATGAAATTGACTGGATTGCTGGAGATGTAATTCACCATCTTATCTTTCGAATGTATGATGAAGGCGATCGGCAGATTGTTGTTAATTCATCTCTAGCGGAGAAAATTAAGGTAGACGTTGGTTTCTTACTAACCTTAGCTAAAAGCTCCTTCGAGGATTCTTATTATATTCTTAGATTAAAGTGCTGCATTGAATGTAGAACTGCACAAAGTTCAGTGCAGAAGACCATTTGGTCGTCATGCCTATGACATTGGAATTGAACATACAGACGACTAGAGGACTTGACAGTAATTCCAGAAACTTATTGGACCATTGCTACCAATCAGCAATATTGTTGTGTATGTTGCTGCTGCCTGTGGGGTCATTGCACACCTTTCTTCATCCTTCAGGCTGGGACTTAAGATCCCAGCCTCAGGGCAGCCATCAAGTAGAAGATTAGTAAAGATTTGGGGCTTGAAGAGCATGTCTATTATAACCATCAGCTGCCATATTCAAGTAATTTTTTAAGAGCGGGTGGCTGAATAGCAGAGTGGCTGGTAATATGTGGTGGGAGGTGGGTTGTCAAATCTGAGATTGATGTTATGGTGAATGTTTCGTTATATTGTGTTGTTAATTACCTGTATTACATCAGCAAATTAACAGTATAGCAATTTCTGGGTAAGTAGTACTTTCATTTAAAATAGCCCAGTTACTGGATACTGCAAAGGCTGTCTAGTCTGGCAACATCCTAGCATTAGTGCTAAAGACTTAATCTGGAGAACTAACCAAGCTGTTCTATTACAGCTGCAACAATAGCATGTACACTCAAATGTGGAAAACTGCCCAGGCTCCTTGAGCCCTTGCTAATGAAACTTAGTTATTTAGAATTGTTTTCTACCTATTTGATTGATCTTGCAGATTTGAGCCCATTCTGTCAAGGTAACAAACCTGTTTCCATAATAGCAGTCAGAAACGCATTATGTATTTTCTGTAAATGCTGTCCTCAAACTCTTTCCTGTATCCTTTTTTATATTCTTCCTGCTCAGAAACTTAATCCAATTCCTTCTTTTGTAAAATGTCATTTTTCTCTTTTCCCTGTTTTATTGGATACCCCTTTGTTAATTTGAGAAAAAATATAAGGATATCAAATGTAATTTTTTTTAACCCGTAAAAGTGGCTAAAATGAACCTCCAATACATAGGGGAAAATGAGAGCAATCTACATTTGTTTCGTTTCTCAAATGATCTCATAATAATTTAGTTAAACATTTTAACTGTAGGTCAACTGGACCCCTCGGATAAATAGAGAACACTTAATTCAAGGATTGTTGCCTGATGTTAAAGTACCATGCTCCATTAAGGATGTGCGTTATTGTCAGGTCTCTTACCAAGATGATCACATTTCACTGGAAAGTGCATTTACAGTCAAGTAAGCTGAAAAATCTTTATTTCATATCTTTGTTCAATTTTTAAAACGTCAGGTCAGTTAAATGTATAATAAAAACAATGCTGCAAATACTCAGCAGGGTTGGTGACATTAGTTGGCATTACTACTTCATCAGTTTAACAATGAAATGTACAGTTCAGTTATAAGGAGTTGCAAGAATGAATGGAGCAGTTATTTTTAACGAACAATTACTTTCATTCTGTGTTCCCATGCTGTAACTTCCAGTTAATGAGCTATACAACATGCACCATGGATTTCAAAGTATAGTGCATAACAGATTACATAATAAAAGGTAAGATCTGTATTTATGTAACATCCTGTTGTGCCTCAAACATGAACTTCAGAGTAATTTTATTATGAACTGCAGTGGTTATGCAGCCAGACATAGCTACTTTGCTGTTTTTGGGACCTTATGTGCAAAGAGATTACAGATCAATCTGTTCTTGTGACTGAAGAAGGAGAAGCATCAGCTAGGGCACTAAGGAGGCTTCTGTTTAGTGCCAGGAAGTCTTCGTCTGTCTGTACGTCCAAATACTAGGTAAAGGCTTCTCTTGATTTAGTCCATTGCCTGAAGTATAGCAGGGCAGCACTCTCTTGACATTGCGTTAATGTAGCAGCTCATTTTCTGTGCTTCAGTCATGGAGTCACCTGGAATGTTCAAACTTGTGAATGAGATAATATTAAGCCAAACTTGCAAACTGATTTTCTAGATCAAAAGCTAAGAAATCTTGTATAAACTACTGCTGAACTAGGATTTTTGTTTCTATTTTGTCAATCCAGGGTTTATAAAGATAGTATAGTAGCACAGCCTCCACCTGAGGTCATGTCATCTTTATGACAGTTTTATGACACATACTGGAATTAATTTGTGAATGTTGTTTATTTTGAAAAGTACAGCAAACCTTTTATTAACCACCACCTATGGGACCAGGAGTGTGCCAGTTGATCTAATACTATGGTTGATCAAGAGGTCCATGTAATCCATGTAAAGGAACATACTAAAAAATAAAATGTAATGCAGGGGATACACACATGACCATTATACTTAATGCACAAATAACTTAAATAATAATGCAACTTCGCTTTAAATAAATTTTACTGGCAGAGAGCCTTCTCACTTGCACCTGCAACTGACTAATCAGACATCGTGGAGATCGTGATAATACAATAAACTTCCAGTATTTCAGGTATATAATCTGTGCTGGCTTATCAAGACTGCCGGTTCTCAAGGTGCCAGTTAAGACAAAGTTTGCTGTAATATGATGTAGCAATGTAAAAAGAAAATTTGAAAGACATTAAAGAGCAGGTCAAATTCTAAAAGCTAGAAATAAAGAGGAGGAATAAATTAATGAGCGTACAATTAACATGGAAATGGAGGCACTAGCATTCATCAAATACTTTTTGGCCAGACTCTACTGACGTTTTTATTTCAATCATTTATTTGGTATCAAACTGATTTAGTTGGACCATCTTTACTGAATTATGAAACTTGTACTGAAAACAGCCTTCAGTGTAGATTATTGTTGACCTGTCATTAAAGTGTGACCTAATATTTGTTGTAACAGGCTAGAAACCTGATTCTTGGCAGAAATGCAGTTAAGGAAATGCTGACTTTCCAAATAATAGTGTAATTTGTAACTTTGTTTAGGCCACAGCCAGACGAACCTAGACTTTTGAAATGTTCATTGAAAGGATTAAGTACTGTTCAGATGGGTGAACAGCTACAAGGAGAAATACGTAAGTTCTTTCTTTAAATTTATTTTTCATAATTACACAAGGTATTTTGTCTGCTGTCCAATTTTTAAAATTCCTACTTCTGAAATCTGTGGTTTAAAACCAGTATGACTTCAAGCCAGTCTCTGACATGATAAATTTGACAAAATAATGCAGTATACCACTTTTTCTTATTGTACCATAGAATCAACTGTTACTTGAACCATTTAGTAATCTAAACATACTTATTCCATTGAAACTGTAACAGATTGTTGTAATTGAAGATAGCAAATGTACAAGCCTGAGCACAGGCACTTGAATTCCTGATCAGTCTTGACATCTGTTGGTCTTGTCATCCGTTTAAGTTATTCATGTTCAAGAAATAAAGCTCAGTTATTGTTGAAGGTGATAGAATTTCTGTGTTTTTAATACATTATATTTTGCATGCAAAAGAAAAACTAGAATCATTCCCAGACATGTGGGGAGGAGGGAGTGACTAAGCAAAATCAATAGAGGCATTGATCCTTTGTGTCTGTCAAGTCCGTTGAAGTTTGTGAAGACTTGTTCAAAATCATGCCTCATGGTTTGTTTATTCTTTTGTTATAGTAGCAGTAGTTGCATGCAAGCATCTTCAACTTGCAGTTTGTGTCCTTACTATAAAGGCTGTCAATTTTATTTTTTAACAACACCTGTCCATGACTGATACATGATTTATTTTTCATTTTGGTATAAACTGTACCTTTTGGTAGCTTGTTTTTGGCAAACTCATTCATATAAGCAGGAGGATAAAATTCACATGATACTTTTTTTATTTGTTTATATTTAAATTTCTTCTTTTCCTTACTCTAGCACTTTTTTTTTTTAAACTGGCCTTATTGCCTTAAAAATACTGAAGTTCCAATGCCTTTTTTTTTGGTTATTTGGAGCTCAGTGCTGCTACTTTCAGTCAGGTAACTGTATGCTGTAGGTCATAGTGTAATTTTATAGCACACTGGGGAAGATTACGTTGCCTGATTTTTTTTTTTTTTAAAGGTTGTCCTGCTAGATTTCCTTATTGAAATTCCTAGTTTATGGACAACTTAATTTTAATTTAATTTTACTTTACTGTGTTTAAGTAATTTTTACTATCTTCCCATTACTAGATTGTCACAATGTAGAAACCATTGAATTTTGTCACTATGTTTCTTTTTTTCCAAAAACAGAGGCAGGCATTTTTCACAATTGGAAAAAGATGCTGAGTGGTGGGAAACTTGCAAATTGTAATTATAGCATAATGCTGTACTCTCTATTTTATCATAACTGCAAGTCTTTAACGACTAGTTGAGGATGAATTGTTAAAGTTCCTCTAACTTAAGATGTTATTTTCATTTCTTAGATGTAACACTTTCTGATCGTCATGGCAATCAGATTCAAACCCTAACATCGTCTTGTATAGACTTATTGGGAATAGCTGGAGAAGGACTGGACAAAAGTAATCTAAAAGTGACTTGGCAGGTACATCAAATAGTCATATTTCAAGAAACTTGGCATTTTTGCAGGGAGGTATTGCTTTTCAACTAAGTTGAGTTTGGTATTTAAAATATTGTGAACTTTCTTCTACAATGTAGTTGATTTATTTTCATAAACCATAGCTATCCATTGTTCAGACCAAGGAAAAAAAGGCAAAACACCATTACTGTTATTCAGCCGAAGGTTTAGAGAGTAGAGAGTATGTCCGCAAAAGAACTGAGTGTGCCATCATTGTAATACAAGCAAATAACTTTGGCCTAGCTTTATTTTTAACATGGTAGTAATTTTCACACTACTTTTCCTTGCATAAAATGTTACTTTTCACTTGGCTATTTGGAACCCTTGCATTAATAGCTCTAGCAGTTTGACTTTACCTATAATTTCTGAGCAAATACTTGTACGTGTTTCATTTCCAATATTTTGGGCTGGCCTTTAAAATTTAAAAGAGGCATTTCATTGTGGAACAGTTTATTTTCCAAATCAAAATTCTTTGGATGAATCTGTACCATACTTTATTCTAGTAAAGCATGGCGGTTGGTTGACTTGCATGTGTCCTGAAGTATGTGACTGCTCTCTGCTACATCTTTGTGTACTCCCTAACCTGTAGCATTCAACTTCTGAGATAATATTGTGTGATTCTTCTTGTATCTTGTCGTGAAGGAGTTTGAGTCTTTGAGCCCAACAGTGCACCTATACACTGTGCTCAGTAAAGTCTAACGCATACCATTTTGTTAGCGGAGACATCCAGGGCACAGACTTCTCCTCTGCCTTTGGTTAAAAAGTTTGATTGACAGCTTTTATCAAACTGGAATCTATCTTGATTGAACACAGGATTATTGTTTGCTTGTTCTTACTCTTTGATCTTCTCTTTAAATACTGAATTGTAACAATCTTCATTCAATTGTCATCGATTCAGAGCTACTTCTGGCAATAAGCTAATCAAGACTACTTTTCTCAATTCCAATCTTGTTAACTCCAATCTTGCTTATACGCCATCCAATAGAGGATGAGCAGAAATTTTCTCTATTTAAATACTGGGAAAACTGATGCTTGGTTTTACTCTAAACCAAGTTCAAAACTATCACTTCCATCCTTCTCCCTTGCAAGAATCGAAAATTAAGCTTTTTTCCCCACAACCTAGGTGTCACATTTGATCCTGAGATGAGCTTCCAACTGCATACAAAACCATAAGACACAGGAGCAGTATACCACTCAGCCCATCAAGCCTGTTCCAGCATTCAATGAGATCATTGCTAAACTGATCATCCTCAACCTCACTTTCTTGCTTTCCCTGTAGTGCTTGATTCCCAGAATAATTTTAAAAAACTCTCTCTCATCCATGACTGCACTTGACCCACCATCTACAGCCATCTACAATAAAGACACTCAACAAATTCACTACCCTGAGAGAAAAAAAATTCCTCCTCCTCTCTGTCTTTCTCCGAGATTATGCTCTCTGGTCCCACACTCCTCTGCAAGCAGATAATACCTTCTGCATTTACCCTGCAAAATGCTTAAAGAATCGATATGGTTTAGACGCTCATTCGTCTAAACTCCAGTGAGCACTAGCCCAATCTACTAAACCTGTCCTCATAAGACAGTTCTTCCGTACCTGGGATCAACCTTGCAGTCCCTCTCTGGATTGCCACCAATACTAATACATATTTCTTTAGATAAGGGACCTAAAACTGTTCACAGTATTCCAGCTCTGGTCCTAGTGTCTTGTATAATTTTAGCAAGACTTCCCTATTTATATACTCCAGTCCCTTAGCATCAGCCAACATGACATTTGTCTTCCCTATTATTTGCTGAACTTGAAAGCTAGCTTTTTGTGATTTAGGCACAAGGACCTCTTAGGTTTCTCTACTCTGTAGCTTTCTGCAGCCTTTCCCCATTTAAATGATATTCCCTTCCTCTATTGTTGCTGCCACCTCTCATTTCCCTACATTATATTCCATCTGCCAAGTTTTTGCCCATTCATTTAAACTGTCCATGTTCTTCAGATTCTTTCATCCTCAACATGTGCCTTCCCACGTACTTATTGTTTACAAACCTGGTGATTGTTCATTCACTTTCCTTATAAAATCCATTAACGTATATTTTAAATAAATGTCACCCCAGTACTGATCCTTGTAGCACTCCTCTAGTTTCAGGATGTGATCATGATCATGAAAATGCCATCTTTAATCAAAATACTGGCCTGTGTTAGTTAGCCAACCTTCTATCCATGCTAATATACTACTTCAACACCATGGGCTCTAATTAGGTAGCCTAATGTGTGGTATTTTACCAAATGCTTTATGGAAATCCAAATATTGCTTTCAGTGCTTCCCCTTTATTATCTTGCTTTTACTGCTTCTTAACATGTTTGTCAGGTGTGATTATGCTTTGCGAAACCACACTGACTCTGCTTGATTACATATTTATAAATGATCTGATATTACATCCTTTATTATTGCCACTAACATTTTCTCAATAGCAGATGTTAAGCTAACTGCTTATAGTTATCTGTTTTTGTTGTCTTCGCTTTTTAAGTAAAGGTATTGCATTGGCAATTTTGCAATCCACTGGACGACTTCAGAATTTAAGGATTCTTAGATGATTACTACCAGCGCATCCACTATCTCTGTAGCTACTACCTTTAATATTCTGGGATGCATCCCATGAGCGCCAGGTGACTTATCGGTCTTTGGCCTCATTAGTTCCCTTTGTCCCTTTTGTTGAGGGATAGTTTTTGTATTTATTTTCTCTCCTCCTTTTGACATTCGATCAGTTAGTATTTTTAGATTATCATTAGTATCTTCTACTGTGAAGATACTAAAAGAATTTATTCAACTGCTACGCTATTTCCTGGTTTCTGATTATTATTTCTTCAACCGCACTCTCTCTAAGGGGCCCGTGTTAACTTTGGTCCTCTTCCCCCGCCCCCCCGACCCTTTATGTATTTAAATAAGCTATTGTTGTCTGTCTTGATATTACCCGCAGGTTTGCACTCAAATTTTGTTTTTATTATTATTTTGGTTGTCTTTTGTTGGCATTAAAAACTTTACTCGTCCTCTGGCTTTGCCACATTGTTTTTAACTTCAATTTTATGTTATCCTCAAGTTCCCTGTTAACCATATTTGGCTTATCCCCTTTCTAGAATTCTCCTTTCGCACTGGATTTGGTCTTTGTGACCATTTTCTCAAATTCTTTTTCCAGTTCACTGCACCTAGGTCTGCCCTCGTACCTTTGTACTTATAACTGTACTAAGGTGAAATGAGATTTTTATTATTATTATTCATTTATGGGATGTGGGCATCGCTGGTTGATCAGCATTTATTGCCCATTCCTAGTTGTCCTTGAGAAGGTAGTGGTGAGCTGCCACCTTGAACTACTGCAATCCACCTGCCCCTCCTTAGGGAGGGAATTCCAGGATTTTGACCCAGCGAGAGTGAAACAACAGTGATATATTTCCAAGTCAGGATTGTGAGTGGCTTGGAGGGAAACTTGAAGATGGTGATGCTCCCATGTACCTGCTGCCCTTGTCCTGCTTGGAAGTGGTCATGGATTTGAAAGGTGCTGTCTGAAGATCTTTGGTGAATTTCTTGAGTGCATCTTGTCGATATGACACACTGCTGCTACTGAGTGTCGGTGGTGGAGGGAGTGGTTGCTTGTGGATGTAGTGCCAATCAAGAGGATTGCTTTGTTCTGGATGGAGTCAACTTCTTGAGTGTTGTTTGGGGCTGCACTCATTGAGGCAAATGGGGAGTATTCCATCATACTCCTGCCTTGTGCCTTGAAGATGGTGGACAGGCTTTGGGGAGTCAGCGGGTGAATTAGTCGCCACAGTTTTCCTAGCCTCTGACCTGCTCTTGTAGCCACTGTGTTTATGGGGCAAGTCCAGTTGAGATTCTGATCATTGGTAGTTCCTAGAATGTAGATAGTAGGAGATTCAGTGACAATAACACCATTGAATTTCAAGTGGTGGTGGTTAGGTTGTCTTGTATTGGTGATGGTCATAGCCTGGCATTTGTGTGGTATGAATTTTACTTGCCATGTCAGCCCAAACCTGAATATTGTACAGATCTTGTTACATTTGAACATGGACTGTTTCAGTATCTGAGGAGTCTCAAATAGTGCTGAATATTGTGCAGTCATTAGCGAACATGCTCACTCATGATGAAGGGAGGGTCAGTGAAGCAGCTAAAAATGGTTGGGCCTAGGACACTACCCTGAGAAACTCCTGCGGAGATGTGCCGGAGCTGAGATGACTGACCTCCAACAACCACCATTTTCTCTTGTGTCAGGTATGATTCCAACCACTGGAGAGTTTGTCCCTGATAGCCATTGGTTCTAGTTTTGCTAGGGCGCCTTGATGCCACACTGTCGAATGCAGCCTTTGATTCAAGGGCTGTCAGTCTCACCTAATCTTTGGAATTCAGCTGTTTCATCCGTGGTTGATCAAAGGCTGTCACGAGATCAGGAGCTAAGTGGCCCTGGTGGAATCCAGAATGGGCATCAGTGAGCAGGTTAATGCTAAGCAGGTGCTGCCTTGAAAGCACTGTTGATGAGAACTTCCATCATTTTACTGATGATCGAGTGTAGACTGTTGGGCAGTGATTGACTGGGTTGGACTTGTCCTACTTTTAATGTACAGACATACCTGGGCAGTTTTCCACATTGTCAGGTAGATGCCAGTATATTAACTGTACTGTAACAGCTTGGCTATAGGAGTGGCAAGTTCTGGAACACTGACCCATGTTTCCTCCCCAGACAGAATGCTAAGTTCTGTAATGTTATCGTTACTGTTTCTCCGAGCACCTTTTACTTTGAGATCATTTATTAAACCTGTCTCATTGCACGTTACCAGAAATCTTTCTTTTAAGCTATGCATAGGCTGCTACTCTGGTGTTCCACTCACAACACGTGAATCACAGCATTGACTTCTGACAGTCTGGTTGCTGGTTGGATCCTCAAAATATTAGTCAAGACTATTGATCCAAGTGCACTTTGAATTCTTTTATCACTGGCTACCAATCTGACTTCCTCAGTCTACATGAAGATTAAAGTCACACATGATTCATGTACTGCTTTTTTTTTACATGCCCTCATTATCTCCTGATTTAATTGTTCTATCTCTAAGATCGTCTTTTTCCACCTTCTGTAATGTTGCTAGACATCTGTAGTGGAATCCTCATCCATGCCTTGATTGCTTTTTCTATACTTAATGACTTCAGTGCACTTGCAGTTGAATCATGGTGCCTGTGTCTTAACTCTCAGCACTTGCTCTCATGTTCAGCAATGTCTTGATTTTAAAATTCTCATCCTGTTTCAAGTCTCTCCATGGCCTCGCTGCTTTTTATTAATTGTTTAATTCATTCTCAGAATGTGGACGTCATTGGGTAGGTTAGCCTTTTATTGCTCATACCTAGTTGCCCTTGAGAACGTGGTGTTAAGGACCAGACTAGACCAGACCGCCACCACCCCCACGTCCCACACTCCCACCTGCCAAACATAGTAAGGAAGTAGCCTAGACCCTAATTTCTAGATTTATTTAAAGGCAAGCCTAAGGCACGGTGTTCCAGATGTAATTCAATTGGTCTACCGCTAAGTTTTAAGCAAAACACACCTTATACTTACAACACAGTTTTAAAAACCAGTGAAAAGAAGAACTGGGATAATCTTAGATGTATTGAAATACTTAACAAGATATATGACTTAATTTAGCAAAACCAGTTTATTCTCGTGCTGTCTTCTCATTCTAGCAGCAGAGGGAGCGAGAGAGCGAAAACTAGCTGTTAATTCCAGCACCCAGCCACCAAAAAAGCTCTCTCTAACTAAAAGCAAAACTAAAAACCGTCCTGGGTCAGTGAGAGCCCTGACCCTGCTCGCTCGTGATTTGTTTGTCTCATTTAAAGAAAACACCCAGTGATAACTCCAAACTATTTACCAACTGCCAGTCTGAAGGAGACATCTCGGTACCATGGTGGCAGTACCTCTCTGCAAGAGAAACAGGGCAGCACCCATCTCTCAAAGGCACAGTGGCGAACTGCTTTCTTGGACCACTGCAGTCCATGTGCTGTTGATAGACCCGTAATGCTGTTAGGGAGGGAATTCCAGGACTTTGAGCCAACAATACTGAAGGAACAGCAATATATTTCCAAGTCAGGTGAATGAGTGACTTGGAGGGGAACTTGTAGATGGTGGTGTTCCCATGTATCTGCTGCCCTTGTACTTCTAGATGGAAATAGTTGTAGGTTTGCAAGATGCTGTCTAAGGATCTTCTTTGAATTTCTGCAGTGCATTTTGTAGATAGTACACACTGAATGGTACCACATCCACAAATGGTCAAGCTGGCTGGTGTTATGCCTCTTCACTGTAACAGCTTCACTCATACAGGCAAGTGGAGAATATTCCTACTTATGCCTAATGGATGGGGAGTCAGGTGATGAGGTAGTTAGTACAGGATTCCTAGCCTCTGACCTGTTCTTGTAACGTCTGTAATCTGTTATTTCTAATTGCCTCAAAGTTCTCAATTGAGATATCTGTGCTTTAATTCTGATGCATTTCCAATCTTAATTACTCTGATTTAGGTAGCCGCACTGATAATTGTCTGTGCCCAATATTGTGGTATTCCCTCCTTTCACTTATCTACCCCTCCATCTCCTCCTTTGAGCCTCTACTTAAACTCTTCAAGGATTTTGATAGGTGGTATAAAATCTTCCATTATGGAGACTTCTATGCTTTATGACGCTTCTGATACGCACCTTTAAATATTTAATCACACTAAAGATGTAGTGTAAGTATACATGGCTTCTAGAACCTGTCTGGAATACCGTGCCCTCTGAGATGATGAGATAATAAAGGTAGCCAGCCCACCATTGTTAGCTCAAGGGCAACTAACAAAAGCAATAATTGCTGGATAGACGGCAATGCCCATGGTCCTATGAGTGAATTTTAAAAAGTTATGTTTGCACATTTTTTTTGGGTTAGCCATGTTTCTTGTGACTTTAAGCAAAGTCTTAGTAAAAACGGTTGGAAATAAATGGCAACAAGTGGTACTCCATTTCTGTCCTATCAAATTTTTGTTTCTAAGATAATTGGATTTACTTCCACTTCCTTTTTCAGATATTGCATTCTAACTCATTTAAATGTAAGTTTCCAAAACACAAGTCCTCACCTCTCCCCATTCTTATGCCAAATTACATTGAACCTGTGTCTTCCACTTACTGACCCTCCCACCAGTGATTCCTTATTTATTATGTTGACCCTCCATATTTGGAATCATTCTATTTAAAACCCCTTTAACTTCCTCTGTAAAGTGAAAATTCTCACCTAATCTCTTCCCATAATTCAAGTCTGTCACCTTAAATATAATGACGGTAATTTTTCTCCAAGGTGTTAACTGCAATAACGTGGTGTCATGTTTCAGAATAATACATTTGCTGAGGCATAACCAATATTTTGAAAATGTTTGACATAACCTTTTTCTGTTGTATTCTATAAAACCAAGAGACTATCTACTTTTGTTATCCATTTGTTCTGGCGTCTTCAAAACTGTATAAATGTGACCCTGCTGTGCTTTGTTCCTGCATCTGCTTTATACTGATGGTTCATGTTAGCTCTCCTTGCTTTTTGTTACAAAATGCATAGTTCACACTTTTATCTGCGTTATTTTTCATCTGATATTTGCCTTTCCATTTCTCCAATGCCTGTCTTCCTGACATCTGCAATTATCCTGCTCACTGTTTAGTACATTTTAAAGGTTATTGCCAGTTGAAAACTTTGGAATTCTTCTCTTTATATCCAAGTCCAGGATAATAATGTGCATCAAGAGCAGCAGTTGTAATACTGACTCCCTCTGAGACACCACAGTATACTTCCATTCATTCTTAAGAGCATGTCACCATCACTTTCTGATTTCTGTCCCTGGACCCTGTTTTGCATGGTATTGCTGTTTGCTGTTCAGTTTTTGTCAACAAATCAAAAACAAAAGAAGTTATTTCATGAGTTGGCGAAATTGCAAAGGCAACATTTGATGCCCACCACCGATTACCCTTGAAATGAGTGATTATGCTAAGTCATTTCAGACGGTAGCCAAGTGTGTGAGCTGTGGTCTGGAGTCACCTAGATTAGATCAGGATCACAGATTTCCTGACCTAAAGGTCACGAGTGAGCCAGATGGGTTTTTACAATTGCTATTTCACGGTACCACTGCTGAGACAAGCCTAGTTTAATTGCTAGTTAAATAAAATTTAAAATTCTCCAGCTGCCTACTCCCCGGAGCATTAACCTTGATTACTGGATTATGCCATGCTATCATTACCCCTCAGGGGCACTTTCTCAAATACTACATTTGATTTGAAGAAAACATGTTGTATTTTTGATTTATGATTTGTATTTCTGATCAAAATTTTGATACAGACATAAAAATATCAGCCTACATGTTAATATTTATCTATAATTAGCTCTTCATCAATTGGTGATTAACTGTGTGCTAGGTTTGTTGAGAAAATCACTAGTATCCTTACAAAGTTTGGCTTTTATGGGTGTACATAAAAGTAGTTATCATGAATCATAAATTGGGAGTAGTGAAACTGGAAAAATAATGAGACTTTATGGAAATTAAAGATGCTATGTAAATAAGCTTTTTCCTTGTCTTCCTAGGAAAATACCCAGAATATGGTGGTTCGGGGAATAAAATTTTTACCTGGAGCGACTGGTCTCAAAGAACTTTGTTTTGCTTGGCGTGATTTTGTAGATTATGTACGAATTCATCTGACTGCAGGACCCCCAACCCAACTTAGCCTCGTTGAATGGGGAAATACAGAAGAGGTAAGATTGAATAGTTAGATTACTTGAAGTATTGGAAGTCTATTAAATCCTTTTGTATAGAAAAATGCCACTTTTGAAGTTACTCACAAATACTCTGAACCATGGGGCAATTTTCTTGCCAGAAGTGGATGATTTTGTTTACCCTGTAGCCTAAGTTTTGTTCAATCTGAAGTACTGATCAAAATTGAAAATTTATCCCTTCACTTGGCTACAGGTAACCAATCATCAGGTAAATACCCTGATGTGGTGCCATTGTTGGGAGGCGCCATTGTTTTAGCAGGGCAAAAGGCTTGGTGGCTGTTAACGGCTGCAATTAGATAAGTGTGATACCTAATTTCACCAAATACGTAACATCTGTGGAAAATGTACCTTGTGCAATATTCCTTATTCTTTGGTGATTTGAAAAGTTAGTCAAAACAAGATAAAACTTCCAAAATGCTTTTTATCATTTAAAAATAAGTGCAGGAAATAAGTTTTTATAATAGCCTAATACTTACCACCTCGGAGACATTACAACTGTACTTCTCTCCAGTCTTAAAACACCACAACTCTGCTTTTTGTATCTTGGCCAGTTTTATGTCATATTGTTCTGAGTTTGTCAACAAATCTCTATCTTAGAAATGAATATAATTCAACCCACTAAAAAGATTCCATTCTTGTTTTTCTTTCTTGTGATCCTCCAATACCAAACCTTCAGAACTATGATTTATGGACGTAAGTAGGAATAATAGACCAAATGACCCCAAAGCTTGCTCTGCTATTCGATCACATAATGGCAGATTTTTTTCTTGACTTATTCTCTTACATTTGTTTATGTCAACCTTGAATTATAGTTAATGACTCAAATTCCACAGTCTTCAGCAAAGAAATTTGTCTTGATCTCTGTTTAACTGGGTCACACCCTTATCCTAAGACTGTTTCCCTCCGTTCTAGATTTTTCCAACAAGGGGGGATATCTACTATTTTGCTAAGTCATCTAAAAAGTCTTAAGTTTAATAAAATGATCCCGTCGTATTTTGAACTCCACTGGACTTGGATGGAATCTTTTCCTTATCCATTCGTCACTGTGTATTTAGATACCCAGAGAGCATTTGATAACCACGTAAGCGGTTAGTGTGCAAGATTAAAGCATATGGGATTGCGGGGTGGTGATATGCTGGCATGGATTGAGAATTGGTTAGCGCACACAGTATAAGGATAAACGGGACTTTCTGGAGTGGATTAACTAGTTAGATACCACAGGGATCTGTGTTTCAGCCCTGGCTATTTGCTATATTAAATATACTATGTACATTTTATATGCACATCAATAATTTAGATGAGAAAATTAAATATTAGACCTCACTTGCTGATGACACAAATGGGAGGAATTGAGTGATGAGGAAGTAAAGAGGCTTGAAGGTGGTTTAGAGTAAGTGGGGAAAGTCCATGGCAGGTGCAGAATACCATGGATAAGTGTGAAGTTAGCCACTTCAGTAGAAAAAATCAGAATGGTAGAACATTAAGTGGTGGTAGATTGAAAAACGTTGTTGCATAGAGGGACCTGGGCATCTCTGTAAAAAGAACCTCTAAAAGCAAGCATGCAAGTGCACCAGGCGGAGAGGAAGGCCACTGGTTTGTTGGCCTTAATTATATGAGGATTTGAGTACGAGAGTAAGGATGTCTTGCTGCAGCTGTGCAGGGCCTTGGTCATATTTGAGTATTGGTTGGAGTTTTGGTCTCCTTGAGTAAGAAAATTTGTACTTGACACAGAGTTCAGCAAAAGTTTGCCAAGCTGATTACCAGGATGGCAGGTTTGTGATATGAGGTCAGGGCGAAACCATTTGGAACTGAGATGCAAGATTTCTACACTCACGACGATGGCCATGTAAAATTCTTTATGACAGAAGGCTGTGGACACCAGTTCATTAAATATTTAAGAAATAAATTAATGTGTTTTTAGATGCTGAAGGAGTCGAGGAATATGCGGAGAGGATCTCAAGTGTGATAGTCAAGATCACATTGAATGGGGTTCAGTCTTAATCCCGCATGGCCTACTCCTTCTATCATCTTTGGTTTGAATATGGATAGTTATGGTCACCATCCTGAGTGAAGTTATTGCCCTGTGGCCTTTTATAAATTACAGCTTACCAACCTGAAGATTACCCAATTATCTTGCCTCTGTTTCCCGTTAATTTTGCAATCCTCTTATCCGTGCTATGTATTACCCCCAACATGATGAATCCTGTATGTTGTGAATTAACCTTTATTGACACCTTATTGAACGCCTTCTGTAAATCCAAATACACAACTGTATCCGCCCTGCTTATTACCTTTTGAAAGAGCTTTAATTTATTAAATTCAATTTTCTTTCATAAACCATGTTAATTCTGCTTGTCTTAAATATCATTCTGCTACCTCCTTAATGATGGATTATAATCTTTTTCCATTAACTGATACCTTGTCGTTTTCTGCTTCCTGTTTTCTGCTTCCTGGGAAAACAGCATTACGTTTGTAGTATTCCATTCTGCTGGCTTCTTACCAAATCCGTTTCCAACCAATATATCCACCATAACCGCAGCCACTTCTTTTAAAACGAAGGACGCAGGCCTTCAGGTCTGAGTTACTTGTCAACCTGTCATCCCTTTTATTCTTCCTCCATGCTTTTTCTTTAGTGTTTTAGGTTTCTTCCTAGTTGTCCCTTGATTTTCTACTACCAATGGGATGTTTTTATTGCCTTCTACTGTAAAGGTTCATACAAAATATTTGTTCAGTCTTTTGCCAATCATGTGTTTGTAGGTGTGTTTTTTAAGTTCCATCTTCTAGGATGATCTGTGCGTATGTTTGGATGACAAATCATTGATTTGTGTTTGGAAATTGAACTGTGATTATCTACATTGTAGGTGGTTAGTATGACTATCGGCTCAATTTAATGCAGAATTTAATTGAAAGTTCACATTTAGGAGAGAATACAGCATTGTTTGTGGCACTGTATGTACCTTAACTCTGCATTCTTATTATTTTCAGCCCCTCTCAGTTGTCAATGGTAAGATCCTTGATAAACCTTTGGTTGTGCAGCTTTGTGATGCCTGGGGAAATCCTTCTCCTGAGCCTATGGTTAAAGTTGTCCTACTAAAAGAAAGTGGCCTAAAGGTGAGGAATTTACTCGTAGCACTTTGGCTTGAACATTTAGAATATATAACGCATGATTATGATGCTCACAAGAAAAAATTGTGATAGATTTCTCTGCAAGCACTGATTTAAATGTTTGTTCCCTATAATGTTGCATGTTTTACAATGCATACAGATCGTACTAAAGCGTGAGCCCTCATGATATCCAAGAAATGTAGTCCTATTTGTGTTTGCATACCTTTGGTTTCTTTTCTGAACCTAGAGGTTTGCAAAGACCTTGGTGAATAAATCCTAAAGCAGAGCACCAAAACCTAATAGAAATGTAAATTAGCATACATTAAAGTCCTCTGTAGCCTTGATTTATTTTTCAGCTTGCCTCCTAATATGGGTGAAGCAATATGAAGGAAGTAATATGAGATGATACATATAATTAAATTTTTGCAGGATTTTGAGTTGTCTATTCATTCAGTTTAATGTTGAGGATGTAGGGGTGGATATTCTCATTAACTTCACATTAATATCAAACTGGATTCCCAAATTACTACCACTGCCTAGTGTTATTGAGAAATTACTATATCTTCAATTAACTAAGCTCAATGATAAACTTTATTTGAAAGCTACAAATCATAAATATATTGAGTGGAGCGGTAGAGAAAGAAAATAACCTGAAGCTTTTTCGACAGACAGCACTGCTTCTTAGCTATACTTTCATCATCCTCTTGGATATAATTTAGCAAAGGTTGACCTTCAGTTGTTCTGAGGACACTGCAAAACTAGTTCTTCAATCTTTTGCAGGTGATAGTCTTATAATTATAATGTGTATTGTCCACAAGCTGTGATGGTGCATATGTAAATTAGCAGTTACTTGGATTTGAGTGATAAACTTAATTTTCTTCTGTAATGAATAGTTTCCTTTTCCTTTAGTTATCTCCAGCCCCACAATTGCAGAAAACTGATGAAAATGGAAGGGCAAGTTTTGGTGCATTTCAAATCTTTGCAGCAAGGTAGAGTTAAATCAAATCATTTAACAGCTTGTATGTTTCTTATTGATCTTATTAAGGGAGTTAAGCCTGTTGCTGCCATTATAACCGTAATTGATCAGGCAAATTCTGAATACTTATTTCCATCCATATTATTGTTTTCCAGCTCTCCTCTTCCACCCTTGGCAAAAATAAATCGTAAGAATTTGTCTTTAAAATGCATTTCCTGCTCCCTTGACTCATTCTGCTGATTTGCTGACTACTGAGCTTCTGTTCAACCCCCGGTTAGCTGATGTCCCACCTGTTCACTCTCCTCATACTGCTACAAGTCCATTGTCCCTTCTTCAAATCACCAAACCTTGAGTTCTCTCTCACTGCAAGATACTAGCCCATTTCCAAACTCCTTTTTCTCATGTCCTTCACAACTTTCCAAATTGGTGCTGATCTTTCCTAGCATTACACATTTGAAACACTCCCGTCAAGTTTCTGGCTCATCTGTAGTGCTGGACATGCCAATATCAAAGTCACTAATTACCTTTTATTGTGGTAACCTATCCCTCCTCATCCTCCTTCACCTCATTGCAGCCTTTCTCAGATGATCACACCGTTATTTTGCAACACATCACCTCTGTCCAACTAAATGGAGCTGGCCAGCATTGTTTGTTCTGAGAGAAGCATCTGTATGGCTTCCCCTCTTACTCCTGCACTGTAATCTCTGGGGTCTCCCAAGAATCTCCTCTACTCTCCATTGATATCATCTGAAACTGTGTTAGGTTCCACATGAACTCTGTGCACATCTGCTTTATCACTGTTTGTCCAACATCTAAAATATCCTCAAACTATGTATCGGGAAGATTCGAGCCATTGTGTTTGGACCCTTCCATAAACGCTGCTCCCTGACTTTAGTTTCCATTTGCGTCAACTGCCTGAGACAGGCTTGATTCATTCACTGCATTCCTGGCTGGCCTCCCATCTACCACCGTCCAAACATTTGGTATCAAAGATTCTGTTGGTTGCATTTTAACTCCGTATCTCATTCGCTCTTCATGTTTATTAAACTGGTCCCTAGTTAAGCACACACTCAATGTTAAAACCATCATTTTGCATAGCATTTCATCGTCCTGGTCCTCCTAATCTCGAACTCCTCCAGCTGTGCATATCATTTGCAGTCTTCTTTCTTCAAGTGCCTTGCACTGCCCCTGTTGTAATCACTTCACATTTGACAGCTGTGCTTTCAATTACCTTGACCTGAAGCTTTAGAATATTCTTTGTCAACCTTGTCTTCAACCCCTCCACCTTCTTTTAAAGTCTTTTCAATCAAGCTTTTGTCCATTGTTCTGTTTCCTCCTAGCATAGTTTGATCAACTTTGTTCATGTTAAGCATCTTGAGATATTTGCTCATTTAAATGTGCTATGTGAATTTGCATGCGTGGTAAATATTTATTTGTGTATAAAAGGCATTGCCGCCTTATAGAAATCCGGTTTGAATAAATGCAACAACGTGGTGTGTATTGACAGGCCTTTTGACTTTAGACGTTGCTGCAGCGAACTCTCATTTAGAATTGATATGTAGACTGTCTTGTGCTGGAAAATTAGTGGCAACAATGGTTTGTCTTCCCTAATTCTGTTCCTAGTTTAATGATCGTTAATGCAGTTGAGTAATTTCATCTATGATTTGGCTGCAGTCAGCTACATTAGCACAAACCTGTATTAAATGTAAAGGTTTCCGATTTATTGGATATATCATTGCCTCACAGGAAGATTACTGATTTATAAAAAAAAATTAAGAGTTCGATTTGCCCTTTTTCAATGTTTACAAACTGAACATAAACGTGACATATTGCTAGATTTATTTTTTAATAGTTGGGAATTAAGCTGCAGCTATTTGATGCAAGAGCATCTTTCAGAGTAAATTTTGTTAGTGACTGTGCTTTTAGTTACATTGTATTTTGCATTGCCCTGGAAATCTGAAACACCACAGTGATATCAATTGTGATAGTATTCTACAAACATGTATTTCCATGTGCTGTCTAAATCAAAAGTGAGTTACAATCTCATCCACATTCAAAGGATTCCCAGTCTTCACCAATTCTAATATGGAATATCTGTTCAGTAAAAGATTTCATTGTTAAATGGCCACAAACAAGATACACAGGGTATAGAAAGGCTATTTTATCTAACAATGCTGTTCTTTCTTCCTTACTTGTTACAAAGAATATCTTTGGAGTACTGAATATTTGAGGAGTAAACACTCAACCATTATCTATGTCAGTAAACATTCAGCTGTTGTATACGCCTAATTTTTGCAGAGCACAACAACGTAAATGTCAGTATGGAAACTAGTAGAACATAACATGACCATAGAATTAATACGTTCATATCGTCCAGTTTTGTAACAATATAAAAATGAATTTGTGCAAGAAACAAACAATTTCATAATTAAACATTAGGGGTGCATTGTGATCATTTGTACTTTCTGTATATCACTAACATAAACTTCAGTTTGTCAAAAGAGCATAACAATAACACCTCTTTTCTTGCTGCCTTGGGATTGTACAAAGCCACAATCCCACAAACCTTTTCCACTTTCACATCTCAAACTGTGTGGCTTCTTAGTCTACATGTGCCACAGACAAATTATTTTTTTACTGCTGGGGATTTGTAATTGAGCTTGATCTGATTCACACAATGTAAGTACACATTTCAGAATTAATCACTGGAAGGTGTATCTAAGAATGTACACATATATCGAGATATAGTTTTGTTATGCACATTTGGCCCACCTGTCCAGTGTTTATGCCCAAGTTCACCCTTTCCTCACTTTTCTTCCCTAAACCTATCAATAAACCCTCTATTCCCTTATCATTAAAATTTGCCTCTTGTCTCCTTCCCAAAGCAAGTGCGGAGATCAGCTTTAATGCAGAACTGCTTATTAAGAGCCATATGAAAGGCTAGGGTCTGGTCAGTTGAGCAAAACTTTTTTTTAATTAGCAGCCTTTTCAATAAAATATTATATAAATTTGAATTACAGTTCACTTGCCCTTGTAAATTAGCACATTGTCTTTGTGTAAGTTTGTATATTTATTTGGAGTGGTCCAGACCCTTTTAATAAGGGAATCAAGTTAAATTGGTAGATTTAAATGAGGAACGATGAGGGGGAAGCTCATGTCAAGCAGAAATATTGAACTGTATAGGTTAAAGGTATTGTTCCTATGCCACATAACCTATATGACTGTTCAGGATGGAAGTCAAATGTACCTAAAATGATATAACTATTTCATATAGATGCAAATCCCAATTGTTTGTATTGCCTTCCTTTGACACTTTACTGTTGCATGTCAACTTGCACCTACCAGTGCCAACCTTCTCCCCTCTATTTTCAATGACCTGTTTTACAGTACTCTGCCTGAAGTCAGTTTTACCCCGTTACCCGTCCTAGCTTTTATCACCAAATCAGCTAACATCTCCCATTCTTACTGACTGTACCTGGTCCAAATAAATAAGTGCATTCCTTTACAGAATCCATTTCTGATTAAGATGCAAAGTTTTCAGCAGTGACCAGGAATCACATTTTCACTTGATCGATACCTTTTGAAAAAAAACTATGTTTTGAAAAGTACATTGTGGTTGCTGCTGGTCGCCAATAGGTTTTATTCAAAAACAAGTGATCCTGAAGCATTTCATGCAGTATGTAAGGCCCTTCTATTATTTAATTAAGGGTTTTCATTTAAATGCTCTCTTTTAGATTATTAATAGAGCAGTTACATATTTTGAAGCCTTCTGGGTAGAGGCAAATCATCAAGAATAGAACCACTTTTCACCGCACGGTCTACTTCTGTCATAAAAATACAAGTAAGAGCAGGTCCTTTCACACTAAATCAGTGCGTCATGTCTGATCTTTTACATTAGCTACACTGACCAACACTATCTTCATGCCTATAATCTAGTTAGTATTCAAAGAAACCTGTTGATCTGTCTTGACTATGCATGAGTGAGTGAGCAAGCATTCACTGTGGGGCAGAAAATTCCAAAGATTCCAGTTTGATTAACAAGAAATGATGGAATTTTTCTTCGTCTCAGCCCTATATGGCCGATAACTCATTTTGAAATGTTTGCTTAATCATTTTTAAATTCCCCAATCAGTGGAATTATCCACAAATATTGGAACAGGAGGGATCTGTACCATTGGGACAGTCTCTGCCTGAATCGAGCTGGGACCAATGTTCTAGCGAAAAGGGTAAATAGGCTGGTCAACAGGGCTTTAAACTAGAAAGTGGGAGGGGGGTGGGAACCAAATATCCAAGGATATACATCCTATCGAAAAGACAGGCAGGTGGGCTGAGGGGGTGGTGTTGCCTTATTAGTGAGAAATGAAATTAAATCAATAGGAAGAAATGAAGTAGGGTCAGATGGTGTAGAATCTGTGTGGGTAGAATTGAGGAACCACTAAGGTTTAAAAAAAAACATAGTTGGAGTTTTGTACCGCCCTCAAAACAGTAGTCAGGAGCTGGGACGCAAGATACACCAGGAGATAGAAAAGGTATATAAGAATGGCAAAGTCACAGCGATCATGGGGGGTTTCAATATGTAGGTGGACTGGGAACATCATGTTGGCAGTGAATTGCAAGCAAAGGAGTTTGTAGAATGTCTACGAGATGGCTTTTTAGAGCAGCTCGTAGGTGGAGCCCACAAGGGAACAGGCAGTACTGGATTTAGTGTTGTGCAGTGAGGCAGACTTGATAAGGGAGCTGAAGGTAAAGGAACCCTTAGGAGGCAGTGATCATAAGATGATTGAATTTAATCTACAATTTGAGAGGGAGAAGATAGAATCAGAGGTAACGGTATTAAAGCTGAATAAAGGTGACTACAGAGGTGTGAGAGAGGAGCTGGGCATAATTGACTGGAAGAGGAGCCTAGCGGGAAAGGTAGTGAAACAGCAATGGCAGGAGTTTCTGGGAGTAACTCAGGAGACGCAGCAAAAATTCATCCTTAGGAAAAAGAAGCATGGTACAGGGAGGATGAGGCAACCACCCCTGACTAAAGAAGTCAGGGATAGCATAAAAGCAGAAGAGAAAGCATGTAATGTGGCAAAGGGCAGTGGGAAACCAGAGGACTAGGAAGCTTGCAAAGACCAACAGAGGGCAACAAAAATTGAAATAAGGAGGGAGAAGATTAGATATGAGGGTAAGCTAGCCAGTAATATAAATGAAGACTGTAAGAGTTTCTTTAGATATATGAAGGGCAAAAGAGGACATTGGGCCGTTGGAAAATTATGTTGGAGAGATGGTGGGGAGCAAGGAAATGGCTGAGGAACTGAATAATTATATCGCTCCAGTCTTCAAGGTGGAAGACAGGAGTAATATCCCAAAAATTCGAGAGTCGGGGCAGAGCTGAGTATGGTGGTCATCACCAAGGAAAAGGTGCTGGTAAAACTGATTGGCCTGAAGGTGGATAAATCACCTGGACCAGATGGACTACACCCCAGAGTTCTAAAGGAGATAGCTGAAGAGATAGTGGAAGCGCTAGTGGTGATTTTTCGGGAATTGCTCGAGTCAGGGAGGGTAAGGCAAAAGGCGAAAAATTGCAGGCCGATTAGCCTAACCTCGGTCGTGGGTACAATTTTGGAGTCCATTGTAAAGGATAAGATTTCTGAATATTTGGAAATGTATGGTGAAGTAGGGCAAAGTCAGCATGGTTTCATCAAGGGGAGGTCATGCATGACAAATCTGCTAGAATTCTTTGAGGAAGTAATGAGCAGGGTAGACCAAGGAGAGCCAATGGATGTTATCTACCTGGACTTCGAGTGCCCTAGACAAGGTGCCACAAAGGAGGCTGCTGAGTAACATAAGGGCCCATGGTGTTAGAGGCAAGATGCTAGCATGGATAGAAGATTGGCTGTCTGGCAGAAAGCAGAGAGTGGGGATAAAAGGGTCTTTCTCAGGATGGCAGCTGGTGACACGTGGTGTTTCCACAAGGGTCAGTGTTGGGACCACAACTTTTCACTTCATACATTAATCTAGATGAAGGAACTGTGGGCATTCTGGGTAAGTTTGCAGACGATACAAAGATAGGTGGAGGGAGAGGTAGTATTGATGAGGTGGGGAGGCTGCAGAAGGATTTGGACAGATTAGGAGAGTGGACAAAGTGGAAGATGGTGTACAACATGGGAAGTGTGAGGTCATGCATTATGGCATGGACTGTTTCCTAAATGGGGAGAAAATTCCAAAGTCTGAAGTGCAAAGAGACTTGGGAGTTCTAGTCCAGGATTCACTCAAGGTAAACTTGCAGGTTGAGTCAGTAGTCAGGAAGGCAAATGCAATGTTGGCATTTATTTTGAGAGGACTTGAATGTAAATGCAGGGATGTTCTCCTGAAGCTTTATAAGGCTCTGGTCAGGCCACATTTGGAGTATTGTGTGCAGTTTTGGGCCCCCACATCTCAGGAAGGATATAGAGGCCCTGGAGTGGGTTCAGAGGAGGTTCACGAGAATGGTCCCAGGAACGGAAAGCTTAACATATGAGGAATGTTTGAGGACTCTGATACTATACACGTTGGAGTTTAGAAGGATATGGGGGGATCTAATTGAAACTTACAGAATACTGAATGGCCTGAACAGTGTGGATGTTGGGAAGATGCTTCCATTGGTAGGAGAAACTAGGACCCGAGAGCATAGCCTTAGAGTAAAGGGAAGGCCTTTTAGAATGGAGATAAGGAGAAACTTCTTCAGCCAGAGAATGGTAAACCTATGGAATTCACTGCCACAAAAGGCTGTGGAGGCCAGGTCATTGAGTATATTTAAGACTGAGATAGATAAGTTGTTGATGATCAAGAGGATCAAGGGTTACTGGGAGAAAGCGGAAGAATGTGGTTGAGGAACTTATCAGCCATGATTGAATGGCGGAGCAGACTCGATGGGCTTAATGGCCTAATTTCTGCTCCTATGTCTTATGGTCTTATGGAAAATCTTTTTTAACTCGTCCTTTAAAAACAAAAATCACGCCATTCTTTTAAATTGTAGGGATACAAACTTCATCTGTTAATTCTGTTCTCATGGCCAGTCCCCACATCCCAGGTATTACTTTAGGAAATAATTGCTCTTCTCAAAAATTACTATATACTTCCATTAATTCATGGCTGTACCTACATGCTAACCTCCTATGATTCATGCACAAGGATACTCTTGTCTCTCGCCTTAACACTGACTGTACTTAAAAAGCTTGAGATTGGCTGTAAAGCTTTTGAGATGTCCTGTGAGATGTATTATTTAAATACAAACCTTCTTAGTAAATTTTGTTTTTCTACTTTCCTGGAGCCCGAGTACTGACCCTAAGCTACCCATTGCCAACCTGGAAATGATCTGTGTATTCATGTTTTCTGTTTTCTATCCATTGATCGATGTATTGTAATCCCCAATTCCATAAACCCTAGTTTTATATAATATTGTATGACACCGTACCAAGTGCTTTTTTAGAAAGTCTAAACAATACACTGATTTCCTTCAGTTTACCCAATAGTTTAAATGTCTTAAAATAACTTTATCAGATTTATGATCAGCCATTATCCTTTGAATGGCAGAGCAAGTTTGAGGAGCCAAATGGCCTACTCCTGTTCCTATCACTAATGGTCTTATTTGCCAAGCATGATTTTTTCTTTTATAAATGAGATTCATATTATAGTCTAATTATTACCCTAGAACTCTGTCTAATAGTTGTCGGCAATACATTAGAATTTATCAGGTTAAGAAGGCTTTTACCCCAGTTTCTCATTCCCTCCTTCCTTGGTTGTCATGCCAGTTCTTGGGTCTAGAGAACACAGAAAAATCAAAACTGATGCGTCTACTATTTCTGTAGCCACACTTTTTTTACATCCTTGAGGTAATCCACCAGGTCCATGGGATTGGTCAGCTATTCACTTAATGTCTCTGTTACTTTTGCTTTAATCTCTGTAAGTGCTTACTGGACACTTGGTTCCAAGAAGACGGTTGCTTTGTAACCTTCCATTGTTTCTGCAGTTTCCTTATCTCACCATGTATCTTTCTTGAATTTGGCTGTAAGCGATCTATGATTGTTCTTGTTAATCTTTTTCCATACCTGTAGAAGGATTTGCAGTCTGTTTTACATCTTTTGCTAATTTTGCCCTCATTCTGTAACCTATTAGTTTCTTTGTCATCCTTCCTGTCCTCAAGTTTCCTACTGTTTTTGACACCATGGTATTCCTCTTAGTTTTTGAGTAATCAATCTTTAACTTGGGTAAAAGTTGGACCACTTTTCTGCGAGATTTCTTATTCCTTAAAGGATTTGTTGTTAAATATTTGACAAGACTTATCTACAGTGACATTTTAATGCAGTTTTAGTTCTACTTCAGCTTTCTGCTCGCCTCACCTCGACAATATTGTGCAATTTTTGTTGAAACATTTTATTGTTCATTTTGGGGGGCTTGGCTGTTTCACAATATGGGCAATGGTTGAAAACGGCAACAAAAGTTCTAAATATTTAATTAACCACCTCATTTCCACACGTAGAACAAATGCACCAAATTTGGGGCAATCAAAATTGGTGGGAGTGGCTAGATTATTCAGGAGGTATAAAATAGCGTAGGAAAGAGGGCTAAGATTGCGATGATATAAGAGCGATGAAAGAATTTGAATAGGGATTTAAAGTAGTACTTTTGGCAGAGATACTGAATTCACCACAGCAGTTTTGTGGCGAGGACGATAAGGGGAAGCTCAATAATAAGGTTAAATTGATTGAAGGGATTTTGAGCAGGGAATAAAATAAGATGGGGCGACGCATGGAAGATATGGAAGTGAGTGATTGATTGGATGGCATGACATAGGAAAAAGGGTGAGATTGGGACAATGGGAATGAGGAAAAATGCAATTCATGAGATCGATATGGCATGAGAAGAATGTATTATGACCGAAATGCAGTAAGAATGAAATATACTATTATGAAATTATTGCATATACGTTGCAGCTCAGAAGTTGGGGTGTAGCCCTCCTTGGATAATTGTAGTAGTGTGGATAGCATTTGCAGGATAATGATGACTTTTAATGGGGGGGCAGTAACCGCATGGAAGGATAAAATAGGAAGGGTTGGGGATTCAGCAGTATTGCTGCAGTAAAGGGGTGATGGTTGCAAATTGGTAATGTCACTAGTATTCAGGGACTTAAATTCTAAGGGGTGCGAGTTCGGATCCCATGATAACTGGTGGAATTTATATCTTTTTTTTTTAAATCTCTGGTATTGGAAACTACTCAGTGATCAATTGTTGCAAGAACTCATCTGGTTCATTAATACTCAAGGAAGGAAATTTATCATTCTTAGTTGGTCTCACCTACGTGTGACTCCACACCCAGAACGATGTATTCAACTCCTAACTGCTTGCCTGGGCAATTATGAAATGCCACCAAATAATGGCCTTGCCAATGCAACCTTCATGCCATGAAAAAGTAAATTTGAAAATGAAGGGAGTAAATGTTTGCAGGTCTTTGCTGGTATCCACTGTTTGGTTTCTGCAGATTTAAAACTGTAATTTCTGACTTGGCTAGATCTGTGTCCTTTGTGATTGCTCTTCCCTGGAGGTCTTTTTACTAGAAAGTTATTAATAAACCCAGTCTCATTGAACACTATATCTTGCATAGAAGGCTATTTAGTAATTATGAATTTGATCTGAAAATTTGCCACAAATCTATTGCTGTACGATTTCCTTATTCAATCTCCATGACTATGCCTTAGATAATAGGTACAAGAGTATACTGAAAGTTGTTTTATATACTGAAAGATTTGAATTAATGAAAAAAGCCATGTGGGTAATTCATTTTGCAAAATTCTAGCCCTTTGACTAAAACATTTAGTTCTGTATATTGAATGGGATAAGAAACAACTGGGAGAAAACATAGATGTTAGTTTTGTATGTGTATGTATTGTCTGCTGTGCCCAAAGGCAAGACCTTAAAGGATAATCTTTTCCATATCTCTGGCCCTTTCAACCTTAACTTTCTAATACCTTTCTGATTTCAAGCCATTCAGCAAGAACGTTTTCTTCCTTCCTTTTTCTTTATCCTTGTGATCTTCCTTCCATAATATTTTTAACGCATCCATTTCCTAAGAGATGTTATCTTGTCTCTACACCTTTTTCTGTTTACATTCAGTAAATTTTGTTCATTCACAGTCTAGATCACTTCATTTGTTATGTTTTCTGTACAACTGATCCACCACATTCTCATCTAAACCCATATTGCAAAGCTATAAGCAGTTGGTCTCCTCTCTGTAAAATCCAATTCCTACAACCACACAAATTAAAACTTCAAATAAATCTGTTTATGGAGTGATTCTTAAATTGTTTTTTCAGTTAGCAACTATCTCCTCCTTGCCAAAATACCACAGTTTCCATGATTACCCAATTCTTATTTCTGTTGCACCTTCCATCTGCAGGTGATGCGGTTCTTGTGCCTATTCATAGAGTCATATTCTGCTGAATACATTATAGAAGGAAAATAAGTTTTGGTGGTTATGAGCTTTGCATCACTTTACAGATCCCACTGCTTTTTGTTTCTAGTCCAGATTCCTTAAGAATGTTCTCTGTCCAGTTAATCTCTGGTTACACTCGTGTGTTTGTGGTGTTTTCTATTTATTTTCTTTTGTCTCTGGCATATGTATATATGACTTTCTACCCTTACACTTGGAAAAGTATGAAAAGAATTCCTTTTTCCCTTTTTATAATTGAGCATTTTGAAACTAGAATTAGTTTTAATAATTTTCTTTTTCCCCACCCCACCCCCCAAAAAAAACCCCAAAAGGCCGAGGGTAAGTTTTTCTTTTTGTTTAGCAAAGAGTTTATAAATTTGAAATTCTTCATTATGGAAGTTGAGAAATGACTGAACGCAGTCGTTCAAGAAAGTGATCAAGTGTGTTCTATATATATGCATTCTACCTGGTCCACAGTTGCAGAACTCTGTTGGCAATGGCCTGTGAGCAGGGTATTTGGCCCACCACTGTAGATAATAGTGAAGGAAAGAACAAATCTTTTATATATGTACTCCACATTCTCTGTATGTGAGGCTTGCAACAATATTCAAGTTACAGATTATTCTGTCTGGGTATTGCGGCTAGAATTTATGGAGTGAACATGCTTTGTAGGCTTGAATCATGCAAAAATGCAATACCTTATTTGAATTTTTTTTTAAAAAATCTAAGTTGTAGCTGTCAGTAAGTAAGAAGAGTGGCATAGGAGTCTTAAGTTGCTCTTGTTCAAAATGACCTAATTTTGAATCAATCCTTTATGTAAATTGTGACTTCTGAAAATACAGTTGGCTTTTCGAATAGATCATACTTAGTTGACCTTAAGGTCTCTGATATTTTTCACGTTAAAAAAGCTACACTGTGCGGGTATCCGTTTTGTATTTCAGGGGAGAATATACAATACAAGCTAAAGCCGTCATTAATAAAAGTGCAGTGGATGGCCCGGTGATCAGATTAAATGTAGTACCAGACCCCAACAAACCAGTCAGCTTGCATGTAGACTATGACAAAAATGCACCTTTTGTTGCTGGTGGATTTTTAACAGGTATGCATGATTTTTGTTTGCAATAGATATTGATAGACATGCTTGGTGATTAGACCATAGGATAATTGCTATTATTGGTTAGAATTCTTTTGGAAAATCTTTCAATGTTATATTTGGAATTTTCTTAATCTTTACAGTACACTGACTTGTATATGTGTAATACCCAAGTATTTATCAAAATAATCTTCTAATTGCTGTTCCATCAGTGAACATTTCCTCAGGCAGAATATATATCGGTATATAAAGCATAGTTTAGGTGTAGAACAGCAAGTTAGTTTTTAACGCTGTTTTTAATATATTTCTTGTTTGAAGCTGTTATCTTTCCTGCTTAGGGTGCAGTCACAGTCTACTTATATGTAACAAACCTTGCATCTGTAACTCTGCTAATAACTGTGATTGTATTGAGTATTTTCTCTGAAATTAATTTTTGCATTTACAATACAGTTTAATTCATTTATCAAGTTTCCAGCTAAGTTTTTAGTTTTACATATTTTATCATACTGTACTGACTTGAGAGCTGTCCTGATTTGAGTATTTTACTCTACCAGCATATTTTACTTGCTTAAAGTATACAGGATGGTGATGCTAAAACAGCTTGTTAAACTGAGCATAAACATACATTAATGCCGACAGTTTAGGGCACACAAAGTTTTTCAAGCATTCACAATAAAAACAATACAGTCTCTCCTGTTAAACCTTATCTCCTGGAACAATCTTCTGTTTCATCCAGTATCCGACATTAATGTGATGGTTTGTCTATTCCAATATGTAAATTGCCACCCACCTGATACCATGTGATCTTTTGAGAGTGTAGTGGTGGGAGGTGACCTTATTTTAAAGGTTAAGATATCGAAGCAATTTCAGCAAAGGCTAGTCAATTATGGAATTGTTTATACACATACAACAGTCAATCTTGCGTAAAAGTAAAGCAGATCTTTCCTAACTTTTGAGCAAAAATATTTTATTTTTCAAGTATCACATGTCTGACTCCTGACCTTTGGCCCAGTAATACTCGACTTTTCCTATGCTTCATGCTAGTTTTATGAGTGGGGTTGGCGGGAACAGTTCAGTGAGTCATTTTCACAATTGCTTTTTTCTCGTTTAAATTGCCAGACATAAATAGCGTGGGACTGCAGTTCCCATCTGAATTCAGAACCATGGCCAGCAACCGCTGAGACAATGTCATCGGCAGTTTTCAAGAACTGGCATGGATTTCAACCGCTAAAACATTACTCGTGTGTAAGTTATCCCCTTACTTTTTGCCTAAAAGTTTGGTCTCAAGACTTACATTTTACACGAGTATGTACAGTACTTAAAACTCAACTTCACATATAAATGACTTTAACTCATCCCTGTTGTAGTGCTGCTGTAATTGCCCCACAAATTACATTTTTTCCCTTAATTAGGGATTATAATCACTAAGACACTTTTGATTTGAGTAGCAAAGATTTTTTTTTTGTTTTTCTGCAACTGTAGGAACATAGACTGTATGTAGTAGACATCAATTTGTGCCAACACATGGAGTAGAGTGCAAAGGAAGCAGAAATGCATTTTCCAGTGAAGTAATTTGCTTGTCTTATTACATATGAGTAATACTACTAGGTTCCTTCACTGGAGTAAAATTTTTAGTTTAAATTCAGTTCATTTACCAGAACATATCTTGCAATACAAAAGCCCAATAATGCAAATGCTGAAAATCTGAAATAAGAACAAAAACTGCTGAATGCGTTCAGTTGGGTCACCATCTGTGAAGATTGAAACACAGTTAATGTCCCAAGTCAACAGTGGAGGTTGATATGAAGTTGGAAGATTAGACAGAAGCACTAGAAAAGATTTGAGGTCCTGGAAACATTTACCTGATGTTTAGTTTTGACTGGGTACGTCCCAGAGGGTGGAAGGAGGAAGTATTGGAACATTATTGTTTACCCCCTGCTAGATAGTCAGTCTGCCAGATGATAACAGTACTGCCCTTGTCAGCAGGTTTGATGACAACATATAAATTGGAGAGCCACAGCTCATAGAACATTACAGCGTAGTACAGGCCCTTCGGCCCTCGATGTTGCGCCGACCTGTGAAACCAATCTGAAGCCCATCTAACCTACACTATTCCATTATCATCCATATGTTTATCCGATCACCATTTAAAGTTGGCAAGTCTACTACTGTTGCAGGCAGGGCATTCCACGCCTTTACTACTCTGAGTAAAGAACCTACCTCTGACATCCGTCCTATATCTATCACCCCTCTATTTAAAGCTATGTTCCCTCGTGCTAGCCGTCACCATCCGAGGAAAAAGGCTCTCACTGTCCACCCTATCTAATCCTCTGATCATCTTGTATGTCTCTATTAAGTCACCTCTTAACCTTCTTCTCTCTAACGAAAACAGCCTCAAGTCCCTCAGCCTTTCCTCATAAGACCTTCCCTCCATACCAGGGGAACATCCTAGTAAATCTCCTCTGCACCCTTTCCAGTGCTTCCACGTCCCTCCTATAATGCGGCGACCAGAAATGTACGCAACTCACCAAGTGTGGCCGCACCAGAGTTTTGTACAGCTGCAACATGACCTCACGGCTCCGAACCTCAATCCCTCTACCAATAAAACCTAACACACCGTACGCCTTCCTAACAACCCTATCAATCTGGGTGGCAATTTACAGGGATCTGTGCACATGGACACCGAGATCTCTTTGCTCATCCACACTACCTAGAATCTTACCATTAGCCCTGTACTCTGTATTCCTGTTACTCCTTCCAAAGTGAATCACCTCACACTTTTCCGCATTAAACTCCCTTTGCCACCTCTCAGCCCAGCTCTGCAGCTTATCTATGTCCCTCCGTAACCTGCAACATCCTTCTGCACTATCCGCAACACCACCGACTTTAGTGTCATCCGCAAATTCACTAACCCATCCTTCTATGCCCTCATCCAAGTCATTTATAAAAATGACAAACAGCAGTGGCCCCAACACGGATCCTTGCGGTACACCACTAGTAACTGAACTCCAGGATGAACATTTCCCATCAACCACAACCCTCTGTCGTCTTCCAGCTATCCAATTTCTGGTCCAAACCACTAAATCACCCTCTATCCCATGCCTCTCTATTTTCTGCAATAGCCTACCGTGGGGAACCTTATCGTACGCTTTACTGAAATCCATATACACCACATCAACCACTTTACCCGACAGACTAAAGAGACAACAGAGAAATTAAAGTGACCAATATGCTGGTAGTTCGCGACAAAAAGATCAAGAAAAAGTCCAAGTATAAAGGGAGCTGTCCATGGGAAGGGTGAATCCTGAAGATGGTTATAAGCGTCATCAAGGGAAGAACTCCTGGCCAAAGGGATTGAGGGGGAAAGCCAAAGTGACGGAAGAAATTCTCAGCACTGTACTGGGATTGAAATTGAAGTGAAGAGCATAAAGGAATGAAGCTCATGGCCTTTACTGAGGACAGATTGTTCAAGTTTGGAGATGGAAACTTGAAGGCTAATGTGAATATATAGTAAGGGATGTGAACCAAAGAGTTTGTTTTCATAGCCTACAGTTCTTCTGCCATTGTAATTTTGTAGAAAATTATCTTCTGACAAGAACTTTTCTTGTCCTAGAGGAAGTTGATTCCAAAGTATTCTATTAATCCTGTATAATCATTGAATTATAACAGCAATGACTGAAAAACTAATTGTCTGCACATTCTTTTGAGGTGTTTTGAGTACATAAGTGCCAAGTAGCTAGAAGGTCTTAAACATTTTTTTTGCATCTTACCAAATTCAGTTATTGCATTCTATTACTGGCTAAATGCAAAATAATAGAACAAGTTAACCATGTTATCCATGTTCAAGCATTTAAATATCCTATCCCAGAAATTTATCAAATGTGATACAGTGATTATAATGTGGCTTTGACTGCCTAAACCAAGGTGTTCCAGCAGAACATACAGATCTAGCTTTTATATTGAACGGAACTGTGAATGTAGTCACATGAAAAAGAAGAGACATTGGAATAAAATGCAGCAAACATAATACGCAGCTAAACTCTATTATCTAAGCAGTACAAATTATTGATACAGTATATCTTATTGTGGTACTTGATATTAATCTACTGTGAAATGGTAGTTTGCAAGAATTTAATCCCATATGTGAAGAAAATTATCTAATTAGTGTTCACTTTTTTTTTTGTCGCTCTTCTAGAATTTGCAGTTAGTGTTATTTCTGAAGATGGCAGTGCAATGAAGAATATCAAACCAGCAGACCTCACCATGCGAATCTGGAGGGGTCAGCGTCCGTCATCTAATGTAAGTGAAGTGAATACTTGATGTCAGGTAGAAATAGTTACTGCTGCATTATCATTGGAATTCTTCTAGTATCTACTGCACTCCTTCCAAGAAAATACAGGGCTTTTAAAAGCTACCTGAATTAGTAGCTTAAAATTCCGGTAACTGCCATAATGCATGCTCATCTCCCAATTGGTTAGCTGTACAAACATTTCTTGCGAATCTTATTTAGCCAGAGCATTAGAAACTATGATAAAGCAACTGATAACTTATTCATTGTCAAATCACTGCTTACATATGAGAGTTAAAGTTTGAAACTGTCGAATCTATGTGTGTGCTCGTGCGCGTGTGAGTGTGTGTTAAGCATTGCTTGTTTAAGAAGATAAAATCATTCAAGATTTTCCGATTGGATTTAAGGAAGAATTCTAAAAGGCATGCCAGGTAGCACCACTAACTATAATGAAAAATGATGTACTAACCTACTGAAGCTACAGCTGAAGAATAGTTGCATGCCAGCATCATGTGATAACAGAGTTAAGCATTCCCACAACGAATGGGTCAACTCTTTTCCCATCCAGTCAGTAATGATGCTTTACAATTAAACAACCAACAGGAGGAAGCTGCACAAAAATCCCCATCCCCAGTGGTGTGGCAGCCCAGCACATAAGATGAGACTGAAAATTTGCAAATATTTTTAGCCAGAAGTGTTGAATGGACGGTCCATCTTTCGCCGCCGCCGCCTCGGTTCCCCAGTGTCATACCACTCTTTAGTGGGCAATTGATTTGTTCCATGTGATATCAAGAAACAGCTGAAAGCACTGGATATACCCAATACGCTATAAATCCTGACAACAGTGCAGCACCAATACTAAAAAATGTGCTGAAAAGTTGGGTGTCCCCTAGCCGAGCTATTCTAGTACAGTTATCACATTGGCACATACCTGCAAATGTGGAAAAATATCCCAGGCATGTCCTGTCAAACAACAGGATGAGCCTAACTTGACCACTGCAACACAAAGGCTGCTTGAATGGCATGGTACCTTCAATTTTCACACTCTCCCACCTATGCATAGTGGTGTCAGTGTGTACTGTTCAGAAAATGCACTACAACCGCTAATCGAGGCTCCTTGGATAACATCTTCCAAACCCACGACCTGAACCAGCTAGAAGGATAGGGACAGCATGTTACACTCAAATGTTATGTGTAAGTTAATTTCCAACCTACATGCCATCCTGACTTGAAATTACATTATCATTCCTTCATTGTCACTGGGTAAAAACCCTGGAACTGCCTTCCCTATCACTACTGTGGGTGTCCCTACACCTCATGATCTTGCAACAGATCAAAGCCTGCTGCACCACCTCAAAGTCAGTTAGGGATGGGTAATAAATGCTAGCAGCCCCTGAATGAATAAAAGACTAAGAGACTAAGCATTCCAAACCATAAAGATGAATTAAAGAGTATGAGAAGTATTTCACGTTTCCAAGAAGTTTTTGTGAGACTGTGGAAATGTATTCTTAAGCAGAGATTTGCATTTCATTCAGAACAGAAAAAGTGAACAGTATGCTTAGTTGCTTCAATGAGAAGTTTAATTTATTTTTGTATACAGTGCAAATTCAACTATGTTAATAGATCTGGTCTTTATTCTAAAAGTGTTCACCATCTCTGCATTTTATTTCTGCAGCCCACAATTCTAAACTGCAATAAAGCACGCGATGGTGACAGAGAAGGGTTTTTTTATTTCAGGTATTGACAATATTATTCTTTTGTGGTTTACTTACATGTTTAAACTGTGTAACAGCAGCTTGCGTTTATGCGCTGCTTATAATGTACAAAAACAATCCTGAAAAGTTTTGGATGTGTATTTGGTGTGTATGCCTGACTTTTTTAAAAGTTTTACTCTTTCTCAGCATCTAGAATCTAAATTGTGTAAAGCTGATGATTCCATATCTCACCTATATGAATGTTGAATTTTATGTTGAATTTTCTGATATACGAGTTAGGAGTAAGAGTAGGCTACTTATCTTATCAAGCCTGATCTGTCAGACAATAAGATCATGGCTAATTTGATTACTCCACATTTTGCCCTCAACCCCAGACCCCACTACCACCACCCATGTTCATGTTCACCCCTTTGCTCATCAAGAATCTATCTACCTTTGCCTTAAAGATATTCAAAGACTCTGCTTCCAGTATTGTTTGAGTAGCAGAGTTTCAAAGACACTTAAATACAGGATCTTGTATGTTTTAACCATTTTGACTCTCAACTCTTCTAAATTTCAGTGCATGAAGGTCTTGTCTGTCTAACCTTTTCTCACATGACAGCCCACCCACATCAGTGCTCCCTTTGTGGTCTCTCCACTGCCTTGTATAATTAAGACATGAACTCCTACTTTTTGTATTCTGCTCATCTCGCAATAATTCTATTAGCTTAATTGTAGTTCCTCCATTCTAGCCTTTTTGTGATTCATGCATGAAGAGAACCAGATTCTCTGTATCTGAGCTCTGTAATCTCTCACCATTGAGGTAGTAAACTTCTTTATTGTTCTGCCAAAATGGAATGACAAATTTCATATTTTCCCATATTATGCTGAATTTGCCCATCTTTTCCCACTTAGCCTAGTTATGTCCCTCTGCACTGTCCTTATTTCGTCTTCACAATTTATTTTTGCCAAATATCTCTGTCATCAGCAAATTTGGCCATCATAACTTTGCTCCCTTTATCCACATTATTTATACCAATTGTAAATAGGCTTTTTAATTCATTCATGGCTGACTGTGCCAATGTTTATTGCCTAGAGGGCAGTTAAGAGTCAACCACATTGCTGTGGGTCTGGAGTGGAATGCAGGCCAGGCTGGTGAAGAATGGCAGGTTTCCTTCCTTAAGGACATGATTGAACAAGATATATATTTTTTAAATGATAATCTTTTCATTCCAAATTTTAGTTAAATTCAGATTTCGCCATTTAAGCGGTGGGATTTGAATTCATGTCTTCTGAATGTTATCTTGGATGTCTGGATTACTAGTCCAGTGGCATTACCATGACACCACTGTCTTGACGTTGAGGCCTCAGCACTGATCCCTATGCACGCTTTTCATTGCATCTTGCCAATTGGTTTGCCATCTGTTTCCTAGTACCTCGCCAATGTGATATCAGTGCCAGTATGTTACCCACGACACCATGAGCTTCTTAGATTGTCATTTTTGGGGTCTTGTAGGGCAGTGGTGATGTCCCTACCTCTTAGGCAGAAGTACTGGGCTTAAGTTCCACCTATTCCAGAAGTATGTCATAACAAATTTGAACAGATTGATAAAAATATCTACACCATGAGCTATTATTTGATGTAACTTTTAAGACACTTTATTACATGCCTTTTGGAAATCTAAGTACAGTATGTCCACTGGTTCTCTTTTATCCACCATATGTTACTTCCTCAAAGACCTCCAATAAACGAAGTACAGTTTTCTATTTTACAAGTCGTTGATTCTGCACGATTATCATGAACTTTTCCAAGTGCCTTGCTATACTATAGGGAATTTTGTACAATTTGAATTAACACACCAAATTATTCAATAGCTACTTCTTTTAAGACCTGAAGATGTAATCAGTGAGGACCTGGGGACCTGTCAGCCCCCAGTTCAAAGTACCACTTCCTTGTGTGATGATGGTTTATGATACAGTATTATTATTTGGAAATTTGGGTCAAAGGTAGAGAGAACCATGTACAATTTTTTTAAAATTTGGTTTATATATTGTGATTGTAAATAAAGATGTAGTTTTAGTTTCATTTTAGTTTGGCTCTGTGAATGGTGTGGGTTTGTCTGGAAATCTGTTAAGTATATTTAATTAAAGCTTTTTAAAAACAAAAGCCCTTGGGGTGAGTGGTTGAATGCTTTTAAAATAAAAGGTTAGAGGAATCAAAAAGGTCATTTACAGAAATTTACAGAATTTCATAGTACCCCATTGTAATGTCATTAAATTGTTTAATTTCTCATTTTGTAATATGTACTTACATTTCAGGGATAAGATGCTTCCAGAGCGGACAGGAGAACATACTATTCAGTTTGTTTATTCACAGGACAAGACCGTGATCTGTGGTGAACAGGTATGATATTGTTCCAACCAGGTTAGTGGACTGACCTCTCTCTTTATCCCACTCTTCCACTGACCACAACAAATTTTGAATTTAAAAGGTCGGTAATATTGCCAGTTATATATTAAATTGTACATAGCTCAGTATCGGAAATAAATGAGCCAGATTAGTTAACAAATAGCCAGTTCATGGCAAAAAAAAACTTGCCTAAGTGAAGGCTATTAATAAAAGGTTTAAAACTTGCAAATTGCCAGCTTTCCTCCTTGAAAAATAATACACACTATCATTTTGAAGACGGGCAAAAAGGTAAAACTCTATAGTGTTATTTTAAAAGTGCTTTGACTCATAATTCAGAGAAATAATGGCATTCATAAATTTTTCCAAATGCTGGGCTGTAGCCAAAGTCACTTTTACACAAGTTGTCACTGGGGTTTCTTCTGGGATCATTAATGGTTGTTGAATTCTTTTTCTGGAGACAGCATTAAGGATTTAGACTTCTTTAAGACCCCTCCATTAGTGGGGATGTGGTGTTCCAGCATTGTTTTTTTTTCCAATACTTAAAAATTTGAGAAATGTTTTGAAGAAAGTTGAGGGAAGTTCTTTCAGATTGTGGTCAAGAGTACTTTGTTTACGCCTACAAATGTGGCTGTGTGACTCCTGACCATGTTGGAACTTTTGACATCGTAAAAGTAACGGGTGTTCTTTATAAATGCAGCATTTTTGCTATTGTTGCCGATGTCTGGTTTTAGAAATACATAATATTTAGAATTTGAAGGCAGGTCGAACTCAACTGAATATTCATCAGAACTGAATACTAAATATTCAGCATTTTAAAAAGCGAGGAAAATGAGAAATAATTGTCAAAGGGAGATGCAGTCAGATGAGTTTTCAACTCTAATAGAAACATGATTAAATATAAAAACTCCATTGTGATAATGGAAGGGTAAAAAGGATAAAAAGTTGAAATTGAATAACGAGACTTTGGAATGTCTATATGAACAAAGGTAGAAAATTGGAGAAAGAAACTAACCCAAATTTGGAAAATCAGAAGTTCATCTGTGACACTTGATACACGTGTTATGCGTTTAGTATTATTCATTTCCATTCAGTGACATATGATCTTTCCTAGATTTGTGTACATTTGCTACATGATGCTCCAGATACTGTACCTATACCTGTGATAATTTACACTTATATGCTATAGGGCAGAGGTTCTCAACCTTTGTCAGTTTCAAGGCACACTTCAGTGAGACAAACAATTCCTTTCTTTTAATGTCTGCTTTTGTGGTGTATCTGAAGACAGTGAACTAAATTGATCACATACAGTAATAGTTTTCTACATTGGTAGAAGGAATGTAGAATCTGACATTTTTCATTACTTTGAGATAGTTGAATATGAGGATGTGAATCTTGACCGCTGCATCTGCTGATGATGCTGCTAGTGGAAACATTTCAAGCGAACCCCCTGTCACTGTCTTGCCAAAGGCCCACTTTGACCTAAACCTTTGAAATTTATCTGCGATGGTTATAATCACCTAGGTCTTCCTCTGCATTTTAGTCTGCAGCTCAATCAGATGGCTGAAAATGTCCACGAGCTATGGCAATTTAGCCCACCAGTAATCACCAGATAGTAACTCTTTATAAGACAGTTCATGTATTGTTGAAAATCCTGTCACTTCTCTCTGGACCTTATCCACACGGACAAGAACCTTCCCCCACCATAACAATTGCACCTTGGTGTGTAACAGTAAACTCCAATGCTCTGCCCTTATCACTGCATGCAAAATAATTCCAATGCCCTTGGTTGTATGAATTTGACACCATGCTGTAATACTGCAGCTAACTCCAGTGGTGTTGCTTTGGCTATGAAAGCTTTCTGGTGGACAATGGAATGGGTGATCTGAACGTAAGGATTTTGCTGTTTCACCTGTTCGTGAAAATTTTGAAGGCAAGATAGTTCTTTATATTGTCTCTAAATTGTTCTTGCTTTCTTTTGAGTTCAGATGTTTTATCAACTGAATTAGCAGAGGAATCGTCTCTTTTGACAAGAAGCTTATCCATTTATTTTTAGAATCCAAGACTTAGATCGGTAGCATAGCTTAAAAAAGTTCCAAAAATATTCTCTAAATCTGTGCTGGCATGAGAAGTATCCAGGTAGGCAGGTCTGTTCATAACTATTTTCAGTTGTGCGCCTGTTTACTGTGTGTGCAAGGTTTCTCTTCACACAGGAAATACAACATGCAATCATTGTGTTTGGTAATACTGAATATTTGGTGCACACACGCAACTAAGTTGCATAACAGTGGATTTCCTTTCTACTGTACGTGCGTGATGATGAATGTCAGCAGAAACTGCCTTTAATAATAGACACAGATGCTCCAAAAGAGATTGGAAGTAACAGCCTTGTCGCTTGGGTAAAGTGACACTGCTTCCTGAAAATTTCACAGCACCCTTCTCATCATGCTGCACTGACAAACTGATTGAAAACCTGTGCTGTAGGATAGAGCAGGTTAGTGAAATGAATATTTGGTTCAGACATTGCTTTGAGTAGTAGTAGTTCTGGTTGTAGGGCACTGTCATTTGCAATGGGGAGAGTGGGAGGGGGGCCTACAATTGAGAAGCACTTTATTTGAATGGTGCTGAAGCCAATATTGATCAAGTCATACTACATGAGGGGCTTTCAACTAAATTGGAGCAGGAATCATGGGGGGAAGTATTGTGTACATTATAGAGAAATGGGAAAGCAATAGATCAAGTGTAGCCATCAAGGTAAGTGATCAGAATCTGGCATGAAGAGCCAGTGATTATAAATTTGTAGGCCTGCAAATGGAGTCACTGGTTTAAAAGAAACAAATCAAGCATTCTTTTTTGAATGCCCACAGCATTTGCAAAAAATCACCTATGAAAGGAATTCATATGTACGACTTGATAGCTGTTAAAAAGACGTGGAAACCAAAACTTGGCATCTGAATATCCAATGATACTTCAATTTAGAAAGGAAGAGGCAGTGGGATAGCTTTTTAATTAAAGAGGATATTATACTGTACTGAGAAATGGAAATAGAACAAGAATAATCTAGCAAGAAACAAAAAAAAAGCCTAAATGTTTCTATTTCGAAGTAAAATGGAAAAGATAAGCAAAATCAAATGTGGGTCCATCTCGTTTCAGGAGAATTTATAATAGAAAATGGCGGATTAACTATTCAAAACCTGGGTCTGTCTTCACAATATGAAAACTAAAAAACTCCCAGAAACAATAGGGAATCAAAAGACTAGTATAAACTAAGATTCGCAAGTTATTGGTATCAGAGGACAAAAATAGAGAAAGTAATCCAACTTAAGGTAGAAAAGTGCGCTGGACCTGATGACCTACATCTAAGCATTGAAAGGTTTTGCTGTAGGGATCGTAGATGCTTTGATAGTCTAGCAGAATATTTGAGGGTAGATGTTGAATATTATGTTTAGCTCTTCTGAAAGTTTGTAACAAGGTCCCTTAGTGAACAAAATTAATGCACGTGGGATAGGGAGGAATGGATTGAGAACAGTTTAATAGACATAAACAGTGAAAGTAGATGGGTGACTTTCAGACTAGCAGGCTGTCTCTAATGGAGTGCCAGAAGGACCAGTGCTTGGGCCCCAACTATTCATAATCTATCAGATTTGGATATGGAGGTGAAATATTTAATCAGTTATTCCATATGTTGAAGAATGAGATTGATTGCCACTATCTCATTGAAGAGCAGAGCAGGTTTAAGAGGCCGAATGGTCCACTGTATTTCCCGTTCCTTAAGTTCTAACAAATGAAATTGAAAGGCCTTGAAGTCGTCTTTGGTTGCTGCTCTGTAGCAGCATTAAATAAACAAAATAACAGAATGCTGACTTCTGGTATGTCATGAAAGCCCTGCAATATGTTAGAAAGTCTAATAGTGATCTGAACCTATGAAGTATACCTTAACACTGTCTTTTTTTTGGTCACTTACAATATGAGACCATAGTGCTAATGAAACTGGTGGAACAATGTGTTTCAATGCTGAAATGTCTTTTCAAGCTTTAAAGAAGGTACATAACGTAAATAATCCGGAAGGGGTAAATTTGAAATACTGATTCAAGTAAGACAGATAAAAATCAGAATATTGACTGTAAACCTGTTGAGTTATAGGGTTTTTCTGAGCCTCTGGAGGTACTGATGTAGTACGTTTTCACTTTTAAGTGCTCCTAAAATAATATGAAGTCTTCCTTTAGCAAAGGAATCAACATGAAAAATCTTGAAGATAGTAATTTCCTCATTCCTCACATAGCATGTGCCAGTTAGTCATCATCGACTCTCTCTTGATTCAAGGATGCCATTTGCTAAAGGTTGCTAGTTTCTGCTGTGGGTCTTCATTTGACTGAACATGCAGATTCGCGACTTGTAAATCTTTGTACGTTGTACAACATCCCTCAAGGTCGTAGAACCTGGAGTGTAGAATTTACTTCCTGGTCTTTTCATTGCTGCCACTCTGCCTCTTGTTAAGAATGCATGTGACAGTTATTACAACTTCGTAATACAAATGAGAGCCACTGTATTATGCGTAGATTATGTCGAGTAAAGTTGAGGATTGTCAGATCAGCCGAGATTTCATTGGATGGCAGAACAGCTTAGATGCTCCTATATTTTACGGTTTTGGTAATTTTCCAGTCCAGTCCTCCAGTAAACGAGTGCGGTCAGAGGATGAGAGAAATTGCAGATGTTATAGTTTTATTCAAAGAAGTGTGTAATGTTAATCTATTGAATATATAACCAGTCAGTTTAATGTTTAAAAGCATTAATACTAAACATAATTAGTAGTAATTTGAACAAAGTCAGAAATCATACAACAACAGGTCATAATCCAACAGTTTTATCTGAAATCACAAGCTTTTGGAGCACTGCTCCTTTGTCAGGTGAAGAGGTTTCAAATAAACCTGTTGGACTAGAACCTGGCATTGTGTGATGCCTGACTTTGTTCACTCTAGTCCAACACCGGCACCTCCGCATCATAGTAATTTGGACACATTAATTGAGGAAAGTCACCATTATTTGTCAAGGTAATTGTGGTTAACTAATTTGTTTGTTTTTTGTTAAATATAAATTGCCAGTATTCATGTAATATATATGAACTTCCAAAAAGCATTTGGTAAAGTGCAACACAACAGCTTTGTCAACAAAGTTTGAAGCTCAATTTTTTTTTTTAAAAAATGCATTTGTATTCATGACTACCGGACATTGCAAAGTGTCTTAGTTAATGAAATGGTTTTGAATTGTAGTCACTGTTTTAATGTCAGGTACATAGCAAAATGCTCCCACAAACAGTGAAGAGATAATAACTAGGCAACCTGTTTTCTGATGTTGATTGAGTCAATAGTGGCCAGGAAACAGGAGCTATCTCTTTACGCCTTTTTGAAAATAATGTTGTGGGACTTCTGCATCCGACCAAGCAGGCAGTTAGGTCCTCTGTTTGACATCTCATCTGAAAGATGACACTTCTCATAACTCAGCACTCTGTCAGTCCCTCCTTGTATGTCATGTGCTGCAGTGCATCTTGAACCCAGAAACTTGAGATTCAGAGGCAAGAGGGCTGCCAGCTGAAATCCGGTTGACAATAATAATATGAAATAAAGAGACAGTGATGGCATGAAAAAAATTTGGTTGTCTGACCGGAAAAGAGAATAGTGGTATGCTTTTGTTTCTTAGACTGGAGGGTGATATTGACCAAAAGATACCAGAGCAGAATTAGGCCATTCAACCCGTAGTGTCTGCTCCGCCATTCAATATGACAGATATGTTCCTCAACCCTATTCTCCTACCTTCTCCCCATAACGCTTGATCTCCTTACTAATCAAGAACCTATTTATCTCTGTCTTTAACATGACTTAGGCCCCACAGCCTTCTGTGGCAATTAATTTCACAGATAGACCACCCTCTGACTGAAGAAATTCCTCCTGATCTCAGTTCTAAAGGGTATTCCCTTCATTCTGAGGCTGTGCCCTCATGTCTTAGTCTCTCCTACTAGTGGAAGAACTTCCTCCAGGCCCCTCACTGAGATCGCTCCTCGTACTTCTAAATTCCCAAGTACAGACCCAGAAGCCTCAACTGCTCCTCGTATGACCAACTGTTCATTCCAAGGATTATTCTTGTGAATCTCTTCTGGACTCCCTCCAAGTCCAAGGATATGTAGAGTGGAGTTCCCGAAGTTTTGGTATTAGGGCAACTGCTTTTCTTTATCCATATTAATGAACTTGACTTCGAATGTGCAGGGCACAATTTCAAAATTTTCAGATGACATAAAACTTTCTCATCTGTAAGGAAGATAGTGATTAGTGAAATAAATACATGGCTAAACATAGACTGGTTGGGTTGGAACGAACTGAATGCTGAAATGTATGAAGTGATGTTTTAGTTGGAAGAATGAGAAAAGGCAGTATAAATTAAGAATATAATTCAAATTGGAGAGGAGCAGAGGGACATTATGCGTGTGCACAAGTTATTGAAGTGTGCATGGCAGATTGAGAAAGCAATTAACAAGGCATTTGAGATCTTGAGCTTTGTAAATCGAAGTAAAATGTTTTATGAAGTAAAACCTTTTATAAAATGCTGGCCCAGTCTGAACTGGAATATTGTGCCCCATTCTAAGTACCACTTTAGGAAGGATATCAAGGAATTCAAGAGGGTACAGAGAAGTTGAGGGATTTCAGCTGTGTAGGTAGAATTGGGGCTTTTGTGGTGTAGTGACCCTATGTCCGAGCCAGGAGGCCCGAGTTCAAGTCCCACCTGCTCCAGAGATGTGTCACGACATCCTGAGCAGGTTGATTTTTTAAAAGTGAAATGGCATTGGGTATTTAGGATGTTTTCTTCAAAAAAAAATTGAACATCGAGAGGAGATTTGATAGAGATGCTGAAGATGAGCCATGAGATATTCTTCCCATCAGTTATTTCAGGATCGCAAACGAAAGGATAGAAATTTACTGTGGCAAAAGAATCAACGTGAGAAATGTTTAACAGAGTAGGATCTGTAATACGTTGCTTAAGTGTGTGGTGGTATCACAGTCAATTCTGACTTTCAAAAGAAATTGAAATCTACCTAGAGAGGAAAGAACAACAGAGAAAAAAGGTGGTGTACAACCAATTGATACAACATGCTAAATCACTGCCTGTTATGCCATAACCAATCTAATTCTATTTTCTGTGCCATTTGCTTCATTCCAGATCACTTTCCATGTGGTACCAGGTGAACCAGTTAAATTAATGCCAGAAGAGCAGCCAGCCACTCCCACTGTCTCAAATGTCCGCAGTGTGACCCATCGTACCTTGGTCAAAAATTTGTGTCTGAAAGTCATGGTAATAAAATTTTGTTCCAGTATGAAATACAAATAATTGTTCCCTTTCTGTTGCATTTTGTTGTTCTTTGTATGACAACAATCCTTTAAATTCTTGCCCATTGCTTGAGCTTAAATAGTGATTTTCAATAGATGAGTTGCAGAGGCTATCAGAGCTGAGCCGAATTCTGCTTTCATCAATTGTCCTCATGACCGTGTCCACGTGTTTCCTGATAAGAGTTGTTAAATTGCTATCAGAAAGGTAAAGCCTGGTAAATTATGCACTATTATGGATCACTTGTAAAGTCTGAATGTTTACGTTTGTAAGCAAATAATTGGGTATTGCTGTAAAGTGTTGTTTATGAGTAGTGGTTAAGAAAAAAGTTTAAAGAGGAAAAGTATTTGAAGAAAGAGCAATCTGGTGTGGAGTGAGATTTTCTAGTCATAATCGGAGTAGAAAGATGGAATTATATAACAGCAAGACATTGGAGAGGAATGGTATACTTAATTGTTGAAAGTCTAGTATCCGGTTATAGTCTAACAGGTTTATTTGAAATCACAAGCTTGTGAAGCACTGCTCCTTCATCAGGTGAAGTCACCACCTGACGAAGGAGCACCACTCCTAAACTTTGTGATTTCAAATAAACCTGTTGGATTGTCACCTGGTGTTCTGTGACTTCTGACTTTGTCCACCCCAGTCCATTCCCAGCACCTCTACATCGTGGAAAATCTCATATGGTTAGTAAGTGGCTATTACAATATTATCACAGTAACGGTGTAGTTTTTCTTTAGCTAGACATCACTTTGAAAGAGAAGTAGAGAGTGACATCACTTTTTAAAAAAGAAGTAGAGTGTATCTGGGGATGGAAGTGTTTGCTGTCAGCCAGCATAGATGGGTTCAGGGCGCAGGAATGCTTAGCTTAGAGCAGATATGAGAAGAGATCTGAGATGGACAGCGTGAGTGCTTAAAAGTTTTTTTTAGAAGATATGGCATGAAGGAGAATGCAGCAGAGGTATCTGAATGTGTCTTGGTGACATAGAGTGCAAAAGGAAGGAAATAGTGATGAATCTTTGGAGGATTTTGTCCAATTCTATGCACTGCATTTCAGGGAGAATGTGAAGGTGTTAGAGAGGACATGCAATGTGGAAATGATTTAGAAAATAGTCCCAGAGATAAGGGACCTCAGTTATTTGTATAGTTTGGAGACACTAAAGCTCTTCTGAGATGAGATGGGTGTGAGGTGCTTTTATATAAAACATTCAATAAAACAAGGGGGCTCAACGAAGTGGATACAAAGAAATTGTTCTTGTTGATGGAAGACTTAAGAAGCAGAGAATAATTTTAAAGTGACTGGTAAAAGAATCAAAGTCAGCATGAGGAAAAGCATTCTTCGTACCGTGTGCTTAGGATCTGGAATACATTGCCCAAGACTGGGGTTGAGGGAAAATCCAATCATGGCTTTTGAAAGGAAAGTAGACAGTGGCCTGAAGAGAGAGATTTTCTGGATTACAGGGAAAAGGGCAAGTAAATGGGCATAACTTAGTTGCTCTTGCAAACAGCTGGCACATGCACCTGAGGTTAAATGACTCATTTTCTGAATCCATCCTACAGAAATCATGAGCTTGCATATGCTGGAAGGGCAGGAGCAGGGGTAGGAATTTAAAGAGGTGATTATTCACGAATTCAAGTGTTATCTTTACTCTCCATGTAGATGGTTTTGCCAGAGGTAAGCGAGTGATGACTGTTTGAAGTACTCCAGCCAGAATTTGCTATGGGTCATTATGACAGTTTGGTGCCCGGTAGAGGGAATGATTTTTGGATCTGAGGCACTGGTTTTTCAGCTGTACAGAGGTACTGCCTGGGATGGGGGACAGTGGAGACTCGGGTACTAAAGTTGAAGCAGAGGAAATATTTGTGCATATTATTAACTGTAGAGGTATTGGGATGAAGTATAGATAGTTGGGAATTTGAAAGTGGAGCTCTGACTGATTTGGAGAATATTTTTCCAGAGACGAACACAAAAAGGAGAGCTGAGAGGATAGGGATTTGTGAATGAGGTGCAATGCACAATACTTGTCAGAAGTTGTTTTATTGACTGAGAGAGTGAAACTCTGAAGGCCATAGGTATTGTGTATCACTTTAAGAAGTAACAGGGTGTACAACATGTGACTTACAGCCATTGCCTGTCTAAATTGCAATGAATAATACGAGGGAGTATAGCTGAGCTTCTGTAACAAACCACCCCATTCAGCAAACATGTAACACTTCTTCAAATAGGTTATGTTTATGTCCATTTAAAATGCTACCAGACAGCTGAGTTTCTTTCCCTCCTTCTGTTTTATGTGATATCTGCAATATTTTGCTTCCATTTTCCAATCTGAGAAATTTATGTTGTTTAAATAAACACAAAATCACAATAAGAAGTTTGGAGGTGCTATGTGATTTGCAGATAAGAAGGTTTGTCTTATCTGCAAGATAAGATGAGAGAGGATAGATGAGCAAGTTTAAAAGAATGAAGAGCAGAGCTGTTCATTGAAAGGACTAATTTAAAGTCAATATTTTTCTGAACTAAGTTTGTTTTCCTTGCCCTCATTTTTAACTAAAAAAAATCATATGTTGCTGGACAGATAGTTACATTTGAATATGTAGACATTTTGTTTATTAATACTCTCATCAACATTGAAGATTTCTTTATATTTGTTTAATTAGGATGAATATAACAATCCAACTGGAGAGGATATTTGCGGCAAGTTGGTGGTTACGATTAAAAGTACAACTGAAGATGATAGTGAGATTCCTCAGTTTCAGGGAAAACTTAGCAGTTTGGAGTTTGAGCTCAACCAGGGGTCTTCTGTTGTCTCAGTAAGTTTAACTTGGTTTAACTAGTCTGGTAAAAGCCTGCTGATCGGGGTCGTTGATCTGAATATTTTAGGGCTGAAACCTTGCTAAATGTGATGAACCTTTTTAGAATTTTCTTTTCATGTTGTATTCCATAATGTCAAAGTTTATTATTACCTCATTCCCATTTTAGCTTCATTTGCCAAAAGCCTTTGAGTTCCTCTTGATTTTGGTTTCTTTTCGGTTCTGCTGATCCTAGCCCAATAAGTATTTGTGCTTATGAAATATTTGTTCTAACCATGTCCCTTTGGCTTTTGACTATTTCAAGAAAATAAAGCAGCTCCCCACCACCCGCAAAGAAAAAAATCTTATTGGCTATGCTTGGTTATCTATGTTATGGCTTTTAAGTTTCTTACAGAATTCTTTAAACTGTGGGTCCCTCCTGTCATTTCAAGAAGCAATTAATATCCCACCATTGCAACTAAATTAATTTGTGTGTGTTTGTGCGTGCGCGCACACTCAGTTGACCTTGCGCTCTTTTCTGGATGTGCATTTGTCTACTGTTATCCCACCCTGTATCTATGGAAATGAAAAAGAAATTATATAATTCTATAATTTTCCCATTTATAGGGAACTGTGCAGTGTTCCCTTTTGTTAGGAATGTGGTTATTCTTTTCTACATGGGAGCATTCTTTTGACTGCAGGTCAAGTATGAAATTTGATGTGACAGGTTTTTTGATTACAAAATCTGTTCAGTCATTTCTATAAATGCTGGCAAATTATTTTGCAGTCAGTGTTCAAGAGCAAAACTTCAGAATCTGTAAAATAGATTTATTGTATGTTATTCATTCATTTGGTATACATTGCATTTACTGTCCTAATTTTCTGTCTTCAGATTATACACTAGAATTTATGAAACTTGAAATGGACAAGAAAGTGTGCAAGGAAGTTTACGTTGCGAATGCTTTATTGTAACTTTAGAGTGAATGTTTCAATCAATAGTCATTGAAATTGTTAGAAATTCAATTATTAATTTTTGAAATAAGCTAGCAGTCCTAACATTGTGCCTTTAACTCCTTTACAATCAAAGTTTATTTGGTCAGAAATTGTCTGCATCAGCATAAAATGATTTTTTCACCCACTCCTATGCCTAATCCTATAATTTCGATGAACATAAATTGTTTACCAATCTTTGAACCTTAATTTTTTTGTTTACTTTTATTCCTCTTTAACAGAACTTGGTGCTGGCCGAAAACTGTCCTGGTAGGGATAGTACTGAATATATGCTGATTTTTGAACCGATTATTTCAAAACCTGTCAAGCGGAATCCTTTACCTCCATACATTTTATCATTTATGTTTTATAATGGTAAGCATAAAGTAGCTTATTTGGTTGGTTATTTACCAAGATCTTGAAATGTTATGGCTTATTTAATTAATATGAAAGTGTCCCAGCTAGCTCACTGAATACTTCATTACAAATATTTTGAGGTTGACTCAGGCCTTTTGTCATATCAGTGAGAAAATAAATAGTAAGGAGTCATGAATAAAAGAATAATGCCACATTGTCTTCTGTGGTTCGAATCAATATGGTTCTAGGTTCAATTTATCATCTTTATTCCAAGCCAGCTGATCTCAGTAGTGGTAGGTATAAGGAAAACTCATAGTTCAAACTTCAGTCTTGTAAGCAATAAAAATGTGTTCTTGGCCATGATTTTGTCAGTGGTAATCTCATTTTATTATTTGATAACTGAAATGTGTTGAAATTTTGCTGGTCAAGTTAAACAGCCTTTGTCACATAATACACCTAAAATGGAAAAGTAAAATATTCTAGAAAGAAAGACTTAATTTGCCTATAGTTAAGCACAGCTCCTGAAGAAAAATAAAATGTAACTTATCTGAATGGTAACATCTTTTAAAACAAGACATTTACTTGTTACTTATGGTTACCAATACAAATGCTGCTGAGCTGCAAGTGTTTGAAAGTGTAGTTTATCCAAAATTTGAGTCATACAGCACCGAAACAGATCCTTTAGTCCATGCCAACCATAATTCCAAAATAAACTAGGCCTGCATTTGGCCCATATCCTTCCAAACATTTCTAATTCATGTACTTATCTAAATGTCTTTTAAACATTGTAACTGTACTCACAAGGGGGCGACACGGTGGCTCACTGGTTAGCACTGCAGCCTCACAGCGCCAGGGTCCCGGGTTTGATTCCAGCCCCAGGCGACTGCCTGTGCGGAGTTTGCACATTCTCCCCGTGTCTGCGTGGGTTTCCTCTGGGTGCTCCGGTTTCCTCCCACAGTCCAAAGATGTACAGGCTAGGTGGATTGGCCTCGTTAAATTGCCCATAGTGTTCAGGGGTGTGTGGGTTATAGGGGCATGGATCTGGGTGGGATGTTCCAATGGTCGGTGTGGACTTGTTGGGCCGAAGGGCCTGTTTCCACACTGTAGGGATTCTAATTCTAATTCTAAAAATCCTCCACTTCCTCTGGAGGTTCATTCCACACACAAATCACTGCGTCAAAAAAAAAAGCCCCTCGTGTCTTTGAAATTTTTCTCCTCTTACCTTAAAAATATGCCCCCAGTCTTGAAATACTGCACCCTAGGGAACAGTCACCTGCCATTCACCTTATCTATACCTCTGATAATTTTATAAATTTCTATAAGGTCACCCCTCAACCTCCTATGCTCCAGTGAAAGAAGTCCCAGTCTATCCTAACAGGATGACTAGAACTGGACACAGTATTCGAGAAGAGGCCTCAGTCGCATCCTGTAGAACCTAAAAATAACATTCCGACCCTGATACTCAAAGGCCTGAGCAATGAAGGCAGTGTGTGCTAAATATTTCTTTAACCACCCTATCTATATATGACACAAACATGAAGGAATTATGTACCCAACCCCAGATCTCTCTGTTCTACAAATTACCCAGGGCCCTACTTTTAACTGCATAAGTCCTGTTTTTTTTTGTTTTACCAAAATGCAGTACCTCGCATTTGTCCAAATTAAACCCCATTTGTCACTCTTCAGCTCACTGACCCAACTGATCCAAGATCCTTTTGTAATCTTGGATAAACTTCTTCATTGTCCACTATACCGTCGATCCTTGTCATCCACAAACTTACTAACCATGCCTTCTGTATTCTCATCCGAATCATTTATATAAATGACAAACAAAAGTGAACCCAGCACTTATCCCTGTGGAACACCACTGGTCATAGGCCTCCAGTCAGAAAAACAACTCTTTACCATCACTCTGTCTCTTGCTGTTAAGCCAATTTTGTATCCAATTGACAAACTCACCCTGAATCCCATGTGAGCTAATTTTACTAATTAGTCTAATTAGACAGAATCCTGTCAAAGGCTTTACTAAAGTCCAAGTAGCAACGTCTACTGCTGAGTAGTGGCATTTCTATCTGTTCTCAAAGTGCACGTGTTCTAATTGGTTGACAGAATCAGCGAAAGGTTGATCGAAAAATGAGAAATATAATTCTGGTTTTAAAAAAAAAATACAATCTGCCCTTCTTGAAATGAGATTCAATTTGGCATATTGAAATGGATGGCAATATTCTTCTTCGCAGATTTTAAGAAACAGCAACAGATGACAACCTTGACAAAAGAGAAGGACCAACTCTCCCTATCTATTATTGCATACAGGAGTTTATTTGACACCACCAATCAACTAATCAGTGAAATGAAGTGTAAGCTACATTATACATTTATATTTGTCATACGTAAATTTGCATATGTGAAGGAAGTTAATTTCTGTTTATTTGAAAAATGAGCACTACAAATGTCAATCATGTATATGAAAGTATACTAGCAACTGGAGGTCAGTTAAATTACTCCCAAACAGCGAGAGATGTAACAACTGAAAATGAGAAAAATATTCCAACAGATCACATTTAATCCACTTGTAAATGAGACCAATTTCAGTGTTACAAATGTAACATACTGCTTCATCGCTTTTCTGTTAAAACGACCTTGGCATCTTTTCCTAACAGTGACTGCCTGTATCCTGAAAGTACTCCAGAAAGAAGAAAAGATATTAGACCTGTTGTCTAAAGGCCATTGCTTCCTATGGAACAACTTGTACTAATATCACTTATTAACTGAAGTTAGGTTAACATAGTAGGTATAACCTTTCATTAGAAAGGTTGACTTGGATTTTGTGGATATTGGGAAAGCCATGGCACTGGCCACCAATCTCAAAGAAAGTTTGCCACAAAATTTTATGAATCTCTGGTTGTGTATTTCCCCATTCCTACTTTTGGCTTGAATTCGTGCCTGGAGAAATCTCCTGATATCTAGCAAGTGACATTATCAAACAGTGCAAGCAGCCAGTCACATTGATGTGTTCTCAGACAGCAAGGCAAAATTATCCTTCACTTGTTAATATCTTGCCAAAATATAGAGTTTGTAACGTGCAGATGGGATTCTGGTAGAAGTTACATTATTATGAACGTAAAGCCTGCATATTTTCAAAACAATATAATCGATGAGAAATTTGATATTTCAGAGGAAAGGCAAGTTTAAATCTTTCACGAGATTTTTGAGATTTATACAAGTGGAAGGACTTGTCAAATAACAATTCCTACTTGTTTGAAATCTTCAGGATACATCTAAGCTTTCCATGGGGTTTGTTGTTGTGTAGTTTGAGAAGTAATGAACCTTGAACAGTTTTGCTGTCATTACCACAGCAAATTAGAGCTATCCATCAGTTACTGTTCCATGCGTACCCCAACATGTGCACGTTGTGACTTTTCTTTTGTGTGTAGTTTTTATTTAGAGTTGCTCAAATTCCCACTTTGTATAGATTCTACTTAAAAATAAACTTAGGTGTTCCATTCGGTTTTGGTGCTAAACTGCAGCACAGATCTTCCCAAATCCACAATCGCTAAAGAGCAGCTGATGATTAGTATAGAAAGTCAAATGCCATTTCTGTACAGCTATTCTGAAATTAATGTAAAGAAATGTAGTGCATCAGGATGGAAGAAGCTTTACCTATATCCTGTTCTTGTATGACTTGGAATTATTTGCTACTGACGACACTTAACAGTGGGAAAATTTACATAGTTAAGAATAATTTACTAAAGAAAGCTATACTGTAAACCATTTGTATTCTAGTTATTTTGATTATCTGATGTACAGAAGTAACAAGCCAACAATTGATATGAAGCACAAGTCATAGTCACACAGTCATAGTCTGCAGCACAGCAAAAGGCCTTATGGCCCATCAAGTCTGTGCTGGTCAAAACATGCACCTACTATTTGCCATTTTGCAGCATGTAGACTGTAGCCTTGTATATCTTAGCATCACAAGTTTACATCTAAATACTAAAATGTTATGAGGGATTCTACCTTTACCATTCTTAGGGGCACTGAGATTCAGATTCCTACCATCGACGTAACCTTTAAACCTCTTGCTCTTCTCTTAAATCTATGATCATTGGTCATTGATCCCTCCACCAAGGGGAGAAGTTCCTACCCGTCTACCCTGTCTATGCCCCCTCATGATTTTATTCATCTAAATCATTATCACCTCGGTCTTCCCTGCTCCATGGAAAACAACCTCAGTCTATCCAACCTCTGCTCAACCAAAACTCTCCACCCAGGCAACATCCTGGCAAATCTCTGCGCCCTCTCCAGTGTACTCACATCCCTCTTATAATGTGGATTCCAGAACTGAATGCAATACTCTAGCTGTGGTGAAATCAATTTGTTGTACAGTTTCAGTTTAACCACACTGCTCTGAAACTCTAAAGGCAAATATCCCATGTGCTGCCTTAAGCACTTTTTCTACCTATCCTACATTAAGGGACTTGTGAGCATACACACTAAGGTCCTTCTGATTCTTGATGCGAAACAAAAATTGAACATGTCCTCAGCAATGCAATATAAGATCTTCAGGCAGATAATTCTTGAACTCCTGACTGAGTAAACCATTAACCTTGGATGATTGGAAATGGTTTTGAAGTAGAGACCTTATTAACTTAGCAGTGAGTTAAATTAGAATCTGATTATTGTTGCAGTTCTTTTTCACTCTTGTACAAATTATGAACAATGATTTTAATTCGAGGCCAGTCTCTTGATTTAGATCTTGTCAATTTCAAGGGCAATTAAGAATGGCCAATAACAACGACATTTTTTTTTTAAAACAAACTTTTAAAAAATAAATCTGCGAACTACTATGCCTCTGAAAACATAGTGCAAATAGCTGAATTTATAAAGTCTGTTAATCTATAGACCACATATTACAAACTGAAAAGTGCTTGCCATTTAATGTATGTAAATATTTGCACTTATTTCAGCCATGTTATCTGACACTAAACGTCATGGAATTCCTGACAGTTACTTATCCTCTCGAACTGAACATCTGAAGAATTTGAGCAAGACTTGTTGATCTTGGTTTACGATTTTGATAACTAGAGCTCACTGAGGGCTGATATGTGATGCTGTAAGCTAGCCTAGAGGTTTACCCTAAACCCTGGCCACTCACTACTGTTTATCGAATACAATAAATATGACAACCCTTTCTTACCCAAATGTGATGGATACGTGGATCAGCCAAAATTCATTTGAAGCATTGAATGTTAATTTGATTTCATAGGTAATTATGTAATTTGAATATACTGGACAGAAGACAGTCATTCAGTGACATCATCCCAAATAGTTCACCAATGCAATTAATCTTTTTAAATGTGATTTGGAGAAGTAGCAATTAAAAGTTTACCAGATTAAGTACTGAAATTGAAATCTCTAATATTAAGGTCAAGCACATGAAGCTACAGCAAAAGAGACTCACCTAAGAAATGAACTTCGAAAGCAAAAGATAGATATTGCAGAAGTTTCAACTGTAAGTTAACTTGTGTATTAATTTTTAAATGTGTACATGTGGACAATCCTGAAGCTGAAGTGGTCTAATAATCCTAGTTCTGTAAATCTCAAAGAAAGTGCTAACATCCTGGCAGAGCTGATTCGAAGATGGAGTGTAATTGGAAGTCTGAAGAGCAACAAGCAAAATGCACATCTGCAAACATTTTACCTAGCCAGAATTTATTTTTCCCCTTTTGAGCTATGCAGTCAAAAATAAAGTAGTATGATTCGGAACTATTGAGATCAGTTTTACCTCGTTATGATCAGTGAGATTCCAAGATTACTTTTTAGGTTGTTGAACTGCCAGATAAACATAGGAGTTTCCTCCCAAATGTGGGGAGTGTGAACCAAAAAAAAAAAAATTCTGTTTGACTTCTGAAAATTGTCTGGAAATGTGCAGCGTTACCTTTCCATAGACCCTGGCTGTAAGCAATGCGTGTACATGTCTGGATTCAATTTTCAGCAGGAAAAGAAACGACAGTTGTGAAGTTTCTGTGATTTTACACAAATCTAAATCATCATTTTGATGTTGCTCTGAAGATTGTTCTTGTTATTGAAACATATCTGTCCTTTATAGTTAGTTCAGTCCAGATCAATGCCACAATGATAATTGCCACATTAGGTATGAAGAAAAAGCAGAACGTTGGTACTAGATAATGATGGTTGTTTGAAGAACTGGTATTGGCATGATGCGCACTAACAATTCTGATTATCTCCCTAAGTCTGGGCTTTTCAATGAAAGACTGACACTAGCCTTAAATCAAAACTATTCATCTTGAAAAGTAACTTTGCAACAATTCACTTGCACACTTTCTAGCAATTTGATTGCCTCTCCTTTGTAATCACCAGAGCCACAGCAAAAAAAAAAGCAGGTCTTTAGTTTAAATTACAATTTAAAGAGTATGGGGAATCTATCTTGCACATGGAAATCACTAATAAATGTTGTAACATGCCAATTGTTCCATTTTACTTCACTCGGACCTCATGTTGCTGTATTTTAACAATGTTTCAAATAAATAAGTGATTCTTTCCCAACTAATTTATTTATTATCCCAATTTTCTGGCATTGCTTGACATTTGAAGAATTCTCACATTCTCCACTTTGGTTAAGGGCAGCATGGTGCCTCAATAGTTACTGCTGCTTCACAGTGCTGGGGGCTGAGGTTCAATTCTACCCTTGGGTGACAGGTGGTCTAGTTCCATTCCACAGTCCAAAGATGTACAGGATAGGTGGATTGGCCTTGTTGAATTGTCCATAGTGTTTAGGGATATGCAAGCGAGGCAGATTAGCCATGATGAATGTGGGGTCCTAAAGATAGGGGGCTGTATTTGGGTGGGATGCTCTTTGGATGATCAGTGCAGACTTGATGGGCTGATTGGCTTCTTTTTGGACTGTAGGAATTCTGTGATTTTAAAATTAGCAATAAAGTTTAATTTTAAAGGTGGATAAAAATTATGATGTACGAACTTTGTATAACTCTTATAGAGTCATACGCACAGAAACAGACCTTCAGTCCAACTCATCCATGCCGACCAAGTTTCCCAAACTAAATTAGTCTCTCTTGTCTGCATTTCACCTAGATCCCTCTAAACCTTTGATTCATGTACCTATCCAAATGTCTTTTAAATGTTGTAACTGTACTTGCATTTACCACTTTCTCTGGCAGTTCATTCCACGTACAAACCAACCTGTGTGGAAAAAGTTATCCCACAGATCCCTTTTAAATCTTTCTCCTTTCACATTAAAAGTATGCCCAGCTTGTTTTGACCACAACACCCCCCTCCCCCCCCCGCCCAACCCACTCAAGGGAAAAAACCTTTGCTATTCACCTTATCCACAACCCTCGTGACTTTATTAACATCTATGAGGTCACCCCTCAACCTCCTACGTTCTAGTGAAAAAAAGTCACAGCCGACCGTTATAACTTAATGCCCAGCAACGTCCTAGTTAATCTTTTCTGAAGTTAATGTTACTCACGAATTTTTGGGATTTCTCTTTGTGGTTTATTATTTACACTTGAATTGTTTCCATTTGTTCTAAAAACATTTTAGATTGCATAATGCTCTTTAGTATGCGTATTTATTTACTTATTCTGCAGTAAATTACTGCAGATCTTCCTTGCAACGTCCTCTCCAACCAAAGAAATGCTTTGAATGTTACTGCTTTTTGTTTTATAATGTAGGTCCAAGATATTGATGCAGTCCTGATGCAGATGAAAATTGAAAGAGACAGGATATTAAAACTACCCAGAAGAACATGTTCTCTGTCTAACTATACCAGAAGTAGTGCTGACGTTTTAGGAAAGGTATGGTTAATGTGAATAATTTCATTGTAAGCGACTCCTTACTAATAATTTTTGTACTGTCATTTTTCTCTGCACCATTGAGACAAAGCCCATATCACCTGGCCTGAAACGTTTCAATTTTTGTATTAATTCAGTCTGCTTGATGTGTTCTTGTGGAAATGTCGTAAGTTCTCATTTGTACTGCTTCTCATCTTCCACAATCTCCCTGCTTCCAGCCATTTAATAATCAAGTTGCAATTGTTCTATTAGTACTTAAAGCTAAACAAAAGTATATTTCTTGTTTATAAAACAAAGAACTGTAGATGCTGGAGTTTTGAAACAAACAAAATTCTGGAGAAAGTCGACAGGTGTGGCAGCATCTGTGGGGAGAAAGCAAAGTTAATGTTCGAGAACTTCTGAAGAGTCACTGGACTGGAAACGTTAACTCTGCTTTCTTCCACAGATACTGCCAGACCTGCTAAGTTTCTCTAATTTCTGTTTCTCTTTCTTGTTTATTAAATATTTAATTTGGAAATTATTGACCTACTACATTCAGCATCAAAGTTAAAGCCAATTTAGAATGACAGAATGCAGATTAGCATGCTGTATTAATCAAGTAACCAAAGAGAATAATTTTGGTTACTCATTCTGTTCCTGTTCTGTGCTGTTCTCATTCTTGTTTATACTTCTCCAATAAAACATTTATTTTTCAAGATTATATTTCCTTTATAGCATTGTATATTTCTCCCCCATTGTTTGTTTTCTTTCAGTTTGTGATGCAGAACATTCCTCAACTCAAAATGGATATTTGTCTTGATTACAGATTGCCCACTTGGCAATGATAGAAGATGATGAGGTGGCCAGGGTAATCTCTTGGCATATGGCCAGCGATATGGACTGTGTGGTTACTTTAACCACTGATGCTGCTCGACGTATCTTCGATGAAAGTCAGGGCCGCCAACAAGTACTACCACTTGATTCCATATACAGAAAAAATCTCCCAGATGCTAAAAGGTACAAAAGCCATTGAAAATTCTACCCTGATTAAACCTAATTTAATTAAAAGCCAGTCACTTGAAAGTGCTGTAAAGTGCACCCAAACTCAAATCAGGGCAAATGTCAAAGTAATGATATTTCCAGCAATATTCTCTTTGTCTTTGAATTTTTTAAAAAATTTGGCTTCTTATTACTCCTTTTAGAAACAACCACAAAAATAAGGAACTTAAAGCATTGCATTGCAGGCTTGAATGTTGTACCAATCTGTTGAAAGGTCATGCATCTAAAATGTTAACTGTTCCGCTCCACGAAATGTCCTGCTGATTATTTCCAGCATTTTTTTAATTTCAGATTTCTAAAATCAGCGATATATTGTACTCTCAGAATTTTGAAGTTTCTCTCTGTTAACTGCAAATCTTGATGAACCGCAAGGAGTAGAACTGCTTTTGAACACAGCATGACTTCTTCCATAATGTGGTGAAGAACAGCGGAAAATAGGATCTCCCAACTGTCAGCGGTCATTTCACTGTTAACTATTATAGTAACAAGTTAGTCTTTGAACAAAAGCACAACCTTTAAATTTACATGAGAGACCAGTTCTTTACTTCATTCATTCTTGGAACGTAATCATTATGGCTAAGACTAACATTTATTGCGGTTGAGAAGTGGTGGTGAACTGGTGCAATTGATGTAGTGTGGTGCTACTTAGACGGCTGCAGGATTTTGGCCCAGTGCCAGTCAGCGATACAGTTCCAATTCAGGAATTTGTTTTTTAGAGGGGAACTTGAAAGCAGTTCAGTTCTCATGCATCTGTGCTTGATCATTTAAATGCTGGAGGCTTTTGACAATGTTGTTGCGGAAGCATTGGCAAGCTGCAGTGTATTTTGTGACTCTTATGCTTTGCTGCTGTTCTCCAATGGTGGAAAAGATTGAATATTTAAGGTAGTAGATGGAGTGCTAATCAAGAAGGCTTCCTTGTTTGGAGAGTGTCGAGCTTCTTTATAGTGTTACTAGACCTGAATTCATCCCAGCAAGTGGTGAGCATTCCATCACAACCCTGACTTCTGCCTTGTAAGTAGTAGAAGGCTTTTGGGAGTCAGAAGATGAGTTGTTCGGCGCGGAATTCTGAGTCTCTGGCTCCCTTGTGCAGTCAAGGTACTTATATGACTGCTCCAGTGATGTTTCCTCTCAGTGGTGGGAATTCAGCAATGGTAATGCCATTGAATATAATGGGGCAGTGTTCAGATTCCCTGTTTTATAGGGATGGTTATTGTCGAGCAGTTACCAGTTGCAGATATTACTTGCCGCTTATTAATCCAAGTTTGGGGTGGTTAGCCCGTACTGAGGAGAACGCTAACAATCATCACAGCAACATTAATAGATGTGCAGAAAAAGTATCATTGATATGTTCAGTGCAGATAAGTGTAAAATCATATATTTCCTTGAAAAATGCTGTAAAATATTGCTTATAATTAGGAACTCAAATGAGGTAACGGATCAAATGTATCTTGGGAGATGAAATACACAAATCACTAAAAAGTAGTGGTACAAGTTAGTAAGATCAAATAACCAGGCATTAAGGTTTATTTCTAGGGGGTAGAATTGAACAGTAGTGACGTTAAGCTAGACTCGTGATGAACCTTGGTAGACAATACTTTTAAATTGCATACACTTCTTACCATATTAACAATTGACACTGACAATTCTAAAAAGATTTACAGGCATGATACCAGAGGTGCTAGGTTATGCCTACCAGGAAAATAATGAACAGACTAGGTCACTTGCCTCATGAAAAAGGAAGAGTCTGGAGTGATTTAATGACGATCCTTTCAAATTGTAAAAGTTCTCGATAGTGTCACAGAGAACTACAGCACAGATAAGGGCCCTTTGGCTAATCAAGTCTGTGTCGGTCAAACTAAGCACCTAACTATTTAACTCCCATTTTCTAGCACAGCCCATAGCCTTATATGCCTTGGAATCGCAACGACACATCTAAGTACTAAGGCCACAAGTAATAAGAACAGGTGTAGGCCATTCAGCCCTTTGAGTCTGCTCTGCCATTCAAGGATAATGGCCGGTCACAAATCTGTTGAACTTCTTTTCAAAACACTCAAACTAGTAGGGGAAGCTGAGGGAAATCAATGGTCAGGGTATTTAATTTTTTTTAGAAAACCTAAATGTTATGAGGTCTTCTGAACACATGATTGCTAATGACGATCCAATCATTCTTAACTAACTTCTCCAGTACAATCCCATCCCTCCTAAAATGTGGATTCCAGAACTGCGCACAATACTGTTGATGTGGTCTAAGTAACTTCTTGTACCGTTCCAGCATAAACTGTGCCTCGGCTAATAAAGATAAGAATCAGAATGCCTTCAGAACGACTTTGTCCAGCTGTCCCACTACCTTAAGGAACTGGTAGACATGCACACCAAGGTCCCTCTGATCCTCGGTGCTTCTCAGGGTCCTACCATTCATCATGTATTCCCTTGTTTTGTTTATCCTGCCAAGTCCATCACCTCACACTTACCTGAATCTAATTCCATTTGCTATTGATCAGCCCATCTGTATCTTATTGTGATCTAAGGCTATCCTGTCTATTTACCACCCCATTAATTTCCATGTCATCAGCGAACTTACTGATCAACTCTCTGACGTTGAAGTCTAAATCATTCTGATATATGACAGGCAGGAACACTCTACTGATCCCCGCAGAACTCCATTGGATACAAACACCCCTTGACCTTCCTGCCACTTTGCCTATTCTGATCAATGAACTGAATTTCGTTGGATAACATCGGCTCTCACTTTCTCTGTCACTGTCTGTTGGACATTTGCCTTCATCTGGTCACCTCGTTGAAAAATTCAATCAAGTTCGTCATGCATGACCTCATTAATAAAACTATGCTGATCATTCTTGATTCATCCTTGCCTTTTTAAGTGACGGTTAATTTTATGCCTCAGAATTGCTGCCAGTAGTTTCCCAACTCCAGATCTGGGACTAATTGACCTATAGTTTCCAGGCTTACCACTTCCCTTCATTACAACCCCTCCCTTCTGCCACACCTCCCTCTCCTCCCTCTCTGTCCACGCTATTTCCCCCCCAGCCTCTTGTGGCCAGATGCCAGACACACACAGGAATTCCTAGAGGAATGGTTCTTAACCCATAATGCAATCAACAAACGTATAGAATTGGATCCCATATACAAACCCAAACAGAACAGAACTGGAAATGACAATACTCACCGTAACAGACCAGACAGTATAAATTCCAAGCGGAGTAAAACAATAACGCTTCATCGGAGGCCTCGCTGATGATGCTACCTAGCATGGTGACAAAACATCTGAACGAAAACAAGTCAGCTTGGTGAGCAAGTCAGCAACTTCACCCACAAGCCTAGCTACAAATCTTTGCAAAAACCTTAGAAATTAAAAATTGTTGCTGTATATGTGTATAATAGGTGTAGAGAAAATGAAAAACAAAACTAGAGTCACAAATGTAAAAGAAACTAAATGCAGAATTCACAAGAGACCATTTCGCTCAGAGTGGTGCAAGTTTACAAATTGCTGTAACAAAGAGTTTGAGGTGAATAATATTTACCCTCCCCTTAAACACATCATTAAGCCTATGGGAAGGGAAGAGAGGCTATGCTGATATTTAGGTCTTGAAGGACTGAAGGGGAATAAAAGTGGAACACAAATGTTAACTTTGACTGGTTAGGCTGAATGATCTGTTTTTGTACTGTATATTTTCAATGTAATTCAATATGCATACTTTCTAATATGGTTGGCAGTATTAAAGGAGTTATAAGTGCTCGAACACAAGATATGGTACTTAAAAATTCTCAGCCAATTTAAGCCAGAATCAGCTCCTGCCATGAAAAGAAATACAAAAGTAACACTACATGCATATAAGGTTATTTTAAATTGATCTTGAACATGACCTTTGTAAATGTTTTATAAATTTTGTTTAGAGATCAAGGAGCTCATGACCTGTTTTAAATTATAGACCTTTACCTCACATGCGAAATGGAAAATGTCATTTCAAGCCTGAGGGAAATCCAATTTTTGCCCGGGAGCTGCTTATTTTTCCTGAAAATGTGGAGCAGTGTCACACAGGTAAAGTCTTGATCTTAACCATGTCTAAAGCCATACAGACTATATTTGTCAAACAGTACAGAACTCTAGTTTTGTTGGGGGAAAAAAAGAAAACTTTTTATCTTTAACTTATCAGGCCTGATGCAATTCCTAAGTCCGTAGCAATTTCTTCAACATTGAAAGGGTGCTACATACTTCCAAATACCCATTATGAGCAGGAGTAGGCCTTCTGTCACTCAAACCTGCTCTGCCTGTTCAGTAAGATAATGGCTGATCTGACTGTAACCTCATGTGTTCTGGCCTACCCATGATAACCTTTCATCTCCCCGTTTAACGAGAATCATTCTACCTCTCCCTGAAGAATATTCCAAGACTTTGCTGCAACATTCTATTCAGTGACACTTCTCTAATGATTGTGCTTTCCCCAAGTCCCTCCCTCTTTTCCATTTCCTGATTTATTCCTGCTTCTGGGATGCTACTTGTTTCTCTTATAGTAAAAACTGATGTAAAATATCTGCTCCGTGCATCAGACATTTCCTTATTTTCCGTTATTCTGTAGTCTGACTTGATTTAAATATTTCCAGAAACTTGAGCTGTCTGTTTTTATATCTGGGGCTGACTATATCTCACTCTCTAAATTTAAATCTTTATTTTTTTGGTCATGCTTTGCATTTTATTTTCTACGCAGTCTTCTAACATTGCACCTGTCTTTTCACAATTCTTTTAGTTTTTTCTTTTAGTTTGATATTATCTTTAACATTACTAGTTAACTATGGATAGTGGGACTTTTTTCTTTATTAGTGGAATGTATCCATTTGTGTATTCAGAAAGGCCTCCTTAAGTATCTGCCATTACATCTATATCCACCTGTCCTTTAAACTAAATGGCTAATTCACTTCAACCAGTTCCATTTTAATACTCTCCTAATTCCCTTTAATTTAAATTGAAAAATATAGTCTCTGAGCTACTGCTGTCTTTCTCTCTCAAACTAAATGTATAATCCAATCATTTTATTGTCACTTACCTAGGAGCACCTCCACTGAGGTTATTAATCCTATTTCATTGCACGATACCAGGTCCAATATATAGCCAATTTTCTGGCTGGCTCCAGAAGATGCTGTTCCAAGAAATTATGATGAAAATACTGTGAACTTGTCATCTAGCTACTTTGCCCACCTGTCTTTTCCTGTCTGTATGCAGATTAAAATCTCCCATGATTATTGCCATACCCTTCTGATAAGCTTGAATTATTTCTTCCTTTTATACTTCAACTTAGTGAGGTTGCTGGTAAGGGTCCTGTTTCCCACTCCCACAAATGACCTCTTGCTTTTATCTTTTCTCATTCTACACAAATTGTTTCCGCACCTTGGTTTCCTGAACTTAAGCCATCGTTCTCTATTGTACCAATACCATCAGTAAGAATCAGAACTGCGGACCCCCCCCCCGTCCCCGCCCGGGAACCGCACCCCCCCCCCCCCAGATTTGCCTGGCTTCCTGTTATTTCTAAATGCCCTATACCCTTCATGGTTCCTCCCAAATTTGTGTCAACTTCCAACTATATCTCCACTGGTGACCAGATTGTACACATTTATTTCTATTTGTCCTCTGACTTCATCTATTCCATTTCAGATGCTCTGTGCATTCAGATATAAAGGCTTTTAGTTCTCTTTATGCATTCTAGTTTTATCTGTCGGTTCACTCTTAAACCAGGACTGGAAAGATAGATAGTATTTATCTTTTTGTCATTTTCTGTAGTAGTACTTTTTACTTTGGGTTTGATGCTACTCTTTTTGATTTACCCAAATTTGATCCCTTGTCCCCACTATTTTATTTAAAATCCTCTTTACTTCCCTACTTATGTAATTGGCAAGAGCTCAGGGTCCCAGCATCTTTCAGGTGGAGACAGCCTCATCAGTAGACATTCCTCTTTTCCCAGTTGTTGTTCTGGTGCCCTATGAACCAGAGCCCACTTCTTCACTACCAGTATTGAGCTAAGTTTATATCTCTCACTCTGACATGCCAAGTAGCAATTTGCACATAGCTCAATAATTCAGAAGTTATGACCTTTTTGAGTTTCTGCATAATTTGGCAATTTGCTTCTTGCTGGCTATGCACATCCTCCTCTGTCCTGCTTGTATTGTTACCTACGTGGACCATCATGATTTAATCATCTCCCTACTACTGCAAGTTACTCTCCAGCTCTAAACAGATGTCCTGAACCCTGATGCTGGATGGGCAATACAGTCACGTGAACTTGTGCACTTTGCTGCAGCAAATGCTATGCTGGCCACCTCTACAACTGCATTCCTTCTTACAACTCCACTTGAAATAGCCTCTTATGTCATGATGTCATGATGCCATGGAACTAAGTTCATCTGCCCTGCAGCCCCCATGCTCCCTGCATGTGAATATCTGTAGCATTTAGCAAGTGTAAATGAGTTATGTTGCAATATTTGTGTCCTTTGATATTAGTTTATAAAGGTAACAATTAGTAATCCATTTTAGTCGTTTGTTTCTGACAATATATCACTTTCATTGAAATAGCTTCTATCAACCTCCTGTCATATACTGCACATCTGAATGTGCTATTTGGTAAATCTCGGAGAAAGCATGTAGACCTTTATCACCATTTGTAGATGCATGTGAAATTTTCAGCCTTAAGTTGAGTTTTGCAAGTAGAAATTTGTGTCCTGGTTCATAAAGTAATCAAATCTGCTTATAACAAACTGCATTTTTCCAGGTTGATTTTCAGACAGAGAAATTGAGTAGACTCTTCAAGACTTCATTCAAGAGACAAGTGTTTTTGTGCTGATGTTACTTCTGAACAAGAAACTACTAACGACTTTCTTAGAATGTTAGTCAGTGTGTAATAAGACTTTTATCAGAGGATCAGATTGTCAAATGTTGTTCCAATGTATGTATTAACAGCAATCATACCATGGGAAAACCCAGCTTTGCAGTTAACCTTGTAAATTTGTTGAATTATGTAGCATGTAAGCTTTTTAGTTTGCGGGCAAGAGCATTTTCTTAGAATGAATGTTTGTATTTCAGTGTTTGGAATGCTTCTTGGAGATACAATTATTCTGGATGACTTAAATGCTGCCAATCAGTATAGAAAAGAGGTATGTTCTTGCCTTGTAATTATTCTGTATTTTAGTGATTGTATCCATCATCTGATTATTACACCTGAGACCTTTTATGGGCAAAAAATGGCCTTAAAAAGGGCAAATATTAAACTAAATGCTGCTGTGATCACCTACCCGCAGATTGAGGCATGTGTAGGGAATCCATATGAACAAAACTGGCTGCATCAAAATTAACATTTTTGTCAAGAGACATCTTTGTCTCCCCTTAGTTCACACTCGTGTGATAACATCGAATATTGAGAGATGAAAGGTTGCCGACAACTAAGCAATTTGGAATGAAACAATGATATTGGCATCTGAATCCACAAAGGAACTGTATAACAATAGCTGCCTTTGAGCAATAGAGAAAAAACAACACTGGCAGATAACAGTGAGATTATTGGAAATGTTTCTCTGCACATCTCTCCTTAAAAGTTAGTGCCTGGTGAAAAAGCAGTTTGGAACAACAATTGTTCACTGAGATCTAGCAAGATCTGTAAAATTGCCTATCTCAAGAAAAAATAGCTGACAAGTCAGGACCGGAGTTATTAAAACAACTCGAGGTCTCTAGGAGTTCTCAACTGCAATTGCTTTTATGTTCTGGTCTGCACTAAATAACCCTCCCCTACTGTCTTTTTAGCTGTATTACCTCTGCTTTTTTGTGTACATACAAACACACATGAATTGGGAGCAAATGTAAGCCATTGAGCCCCTCAAGTCTGCTTTGTCATTCAGTAGGATTATGACTGCTGTGTTTGGGTTTTGAACTCCACATTGCCATCTACTTCTGAATTTGGACTCCCTTGCCTAACCAGAATCTAACTACCTTCAACCTAAAAATATTCAATGACCCTGTGGCTTCAAAGCCTCGTGAAGTACAGAGTTCCAAAGTCCTGAAAGGCAACCACAAGTTTTTTAAATGGCAGCTCCCAATTCTGGACTCAGCCACAAAAAGAAACATTCTGTCCACATCCACCTTGTTAGTACTGTTCAGGATATTATATTAGTTTATCAATTCACCCCTCTCTCCTCTTAACGCAAGTGGAAATACATTGGTCTCCCCAAGCTATCCTCATAAGACTCATGATTTTCTGATGAAGGATCTAGGCCCGAAACGTCAAGCTTTCCTGCTCCTATGATGCTGCTTGGCCTGCTGTGTTCATCCAGCTCCACAACTTATCTCCTAAGACAACCTGATCAGTCCAGGATTTCCTACTAAACCTCCTCTGAACCACTTTCAGTGTGTTTGCATCTTTTATTAAATGGGGAGAACAAAATTACTCTCAGTATTTGGGATGTGGTATCACCAAGTGCCCTGTATAAATGAAACATAACATCCTTTTGTATTAAATTAGTCCTGCTGTGCAGGATAGTGTTTCAGTAGTCCACCTTAATTATTTGATGTTTTACATACTAATTTTAACTCGCACTATAATGCCTCTGCATCTTGGAATTTTGTCAACTTCTCTGGTGATGTGATACTCACTTCTGTATTCTTCCTTCCAAAGTGAACAACTTAACATAATACTTCATGTGTCAGCTATTTGCCCATTCTCCCTATATCTATATCTCTGCAATCTCCTTATGCCCTCTTCACACCATATTTTTCTACCTTCCTTTGAGGCAACTGCAAATTTGGCTATTATGCCTTCACTCTCCTCACTGAAGTTATTTTTATATATTGAAAAAGGCCCCAAATCTGGTCACTAGCCCACTCCACTTGACCTGTCCTGACAATTTGGAGAGTATAGTTATTTTAATTTCTGTTTATGTTTACGCTGTTTTCTACCAGCCAGCCAACTTTCTTTCTTCTAATATGTTGCCCCCTACGTTATTGTCTCTTGTTTTGAGCAGTAAACTTTTAGTGGCACTTTATCAGATATCTCAGTGATACGGTGCAGTAAAGGCATGTCGTCTCTGCACCAACCTATCTGTGCTAATCTCACTTTCCAGCACTTGGCCCATACCCTTGAATGTTATGACATTTTAGGTGCTCATCCACACACTTTTAAAAAGTTGTGATGTTTCCACCCCTACCACCCATCTAGGAAGTGCATTCTATATTCCCACCACCCTGTGGTAAAAAAAGATTTTCCTCAAATCCCCTCCAATCCCTCTGCCTTTCACCTCAGAAATTGTGCCTGCCTCGTTAATTGGCCTTTTAGCTAAGGGAAACGACTGCTTCCTGTGATTGTATCTATGCCCCTCATAATTGTATGCACCTCAGTCAGGTCTACCCCAACCTTTTCTCCTCTAAAGAAAGCAACCCGACTCTATCCAGCCTCTCATCATAGCTAAAATGCTCCAAACCAGGCAACAGCCTGGTTAATTTCCTCTGTGCCCCCTCCTAGTAAAACTACATTCTTCCTATACTGTGGCGACCAAAATTGTGCGTGGTTCTTCAACTATGTCCTATCTAAAGTCCTGTAAAGTCAGAACCAAGTGTCCCGTACCTTAACCACCTTTTATTAATCTTCAGTGTCTTACTCCTTTCAGGGATCTGTGGACAAGCATCTCAAGGTGTGCAAACTTACTTATCTTCCCACCTCTTCCCCTCCACATTCTCATCTGTATCATGTATATCTGTGGTACATTACTGGACATTGGCCTCCAATCTCTCAAACAGCCTTCTACGACCACCCTCTGTCTCCTACCACTAAGACAGTTTTGGATCCATCTTGCCAAGTTGTCCTGGATCTAAATGCTTCTCCAAAGTGGGACCTTGTCCAAAAAAAGGCACAAATTCTATCAAATGCACTATCCTCATCTACATACACCAAAAAAAATTGAATCAAATTTGTTAGGCATGGCGCCCCTCTTCAAAGCCATGCTGACAATCTCTGATTGAACCATGCCTCTCCAAGAGCAGATTCAGAATTATTTCCAATAGTTTCCCTCCCACTGATATGTGGCTCACTGGTCCATAATTCTCTGGTTTATTCCTACAACCCTTCTTGAAAAGTAGAACCATATTAGCTGCCTCCAATCCTTTGGCATCTCCCTATGGCCAGAGACAATTAAAGTTTTGAGTCAAAGTGCCCAGCAATTTCTTCCCTTGCCTCCCACAGCACACTGGGATTCATCCACTTTTCAACCTGCCAAAACCTCCAATGCTGCCTTATTCCCTGTCAATCTGTCAATTCGTAGTCCTATTTGTCAAAACCTGTACCTACACCATCATTCTCCTCCTGAGTGACAATAGAAGTGAAGTTTGCACTTAACACCCTATTTAATGTGTTCTGGCTCCACACACATTGTTCCTATTGTCTCTAATGGACCCTATTGTTTCGCTGATTATACGCTTTCTGCTAAATGTACTTAGAGTATCTTGGGATTCTTGGTTTGAGACAACAAAGACTGCAGATGCTGGAATCCAAGGTAGACAAACAGGAGGCTGGAAGAACACAGCAAGCCAGCAGCATCTGGAGGAAGGAAGCAGTCAATGTTTCTGGTATTATCCTTCTTCAGGCATGAATGCGGGGTTAGGGGGAGCTGCAGATAAAGGAGGGGGGGTGCGCGGGGAAGGGGTGGAGGCGGAATGGTGGTGCTAAATGGACACTGGTAGTAGGTGCAACCTGGTTGGTTGACAGGAGGAATGAATCTGGCTGGTGGCTGGAAAGGAGGGTCAGAAGATGGAATAGAAGGGAGGTGGTGGGGATGAGTAGGAAGGTTACTTGAAATTGGAGAACTCCGTGTTGAGTCCTCCGCGCTGTAGGATGCCCAGGCAGAAGACAAGGTGTTCTTCAAATTTGTGTTCTGAGTCGCAGCGACATTGGAGGAGGCCACCTTCTCTTCATCTGCAGCTGCTACCTCCTCCCTTCGATCCACCTTCTGACACTCCTTTTCAATCACCAACCGGATTCATCCCTCCCATCGACCAACCAGGTCATACCTACTACTAGTGTCCACCTATCACCACCATTCCACCTTCCACCTCTTCTCCTCCTTGCCCCACCACCACCACCACCACCATCGGCAATACTCTACGTCAGTGAGACCAAACGTAGCCTAGTGACTGTTTCACCAATCATCTTCGCCCGGCCCGTAACGGCCAACCTAACCACATGGTCACTGCTCATTTCAACTCCCTGCCCCACCCCCTCCAACATGTCCATCTTCGGCCTCCGCCAGTGTCACTGTGACACTGGAACTCATTTGAAGAACAACGCCTTGTTTTCTGCCTGGGCATCCTACAGCCCAGAGGACTCAACATCGAGTTCTCCAATTTTATATAACATTCCCATCCATCCCTCTGCTCCCTTACCAGCCCCACTGCCTCCCTTCCATTCCACCTTCTGACCCTCCCTTCTAGCCACCAGCCAGATTCATCCCGCCCATCAACCAACTAGGTTAGACCGAATACCAGTGTCCACCTATCACCACCATTCCGCCTCGACTCCCACCCTCACCAACCCCTTAATTGCAGCTTCCCCCTCCCCCAACATCCAGCCCCAAAGAAGGGTAATACCCGAGATGTTGACTGCTCCTTTCCTCCAGATGCTGCCTGGCTTGCTGTGTTCTTCCAGCCTCCAGTTTGTACATCTTGGGGTTCTCCCTGATTTTACCTGTCAGTGTTTGTTCATATCCTTTCTTTGATCTCCTAATGGCGTTAAGTTTCTTCCTGCACTTTCTATACTCCACTACAGCCTGCATTGATTTGCTCTCTTTGCACCTGTTAAAGGCCTTTCTCTTCCTCATATAGTCCTGAATGTTCCTTGACATCCAGGGTTCTCTGAGCTTGTTCTTATATGTCACTTGGAGATAGCAAGAGCTGCAGATGCTGGAGTCAGTCAATACAGAGTGGAACTGGATGAACACAGGTCAGGCAGCATCAGAGGGACAGGAAAGTCTATGTTTCAGGTTTACAGCCTTCATCAGGACTCTGGAGGGGGAAGGGAGATGGGAAATAAATGGGACTGCTGGGGTATGTATAGTAGGTGATAGGTGGATGCAGGTAGGAGGTTGTAGAGATAAATCATGTGAAGGGTGGGGCAGATAGGTGAGAAAGAAGATGGACAGATTGTGTCAGGTCAAGGAGGCAGGGATGAGAGGGAGGCCTGGACATGCCTGAATGAGGCAGGGGTTGGGGAGATTTTGAACCTGATGAATTCTATGTTGAGGCCATCGGGCTGTAAACTCCTGAAGCAGAATATGAGGTGTTGCTCCTCCAGTTTGTGTGGCATCATTGTGACCCTGGAGGAGACCCAGGATGGGCATCCCTCTAAGGAAGTGGGAAGGGGAGTTAAGATGGTTGGCAACCAGAAGGCGCTGTTGAATATAGCGTACAGACCACAGATGCTCTGCGAATTGGTCACCGACATGTAGGGCATGTGCTCTCTTCTTTTCCTTTTTAAATATCCTATCTCCCTACCGTTGTGGTGTACATTTACCCAGAAGTAGCTATTCCCAGTCTGCTTTGGGCAGATCCTGCCTTATTTTAATAATATCAGCCGTCTCCCAATTGGAAACCCTGATTTTTTGCATGCCATCACTTTGCTTTCCCATAATAAAATTAACAGTACTGTGTGCGGTCTTTGAGTGAAATGATGCTGCACTACCACCTCAGCCACCTGCTTACCTTTGTTCCCAAAGTTAGGTCCAGCATTGCACAGTCCCTTGTTGGGAGCTTCTATGTGTTGATGCAAAGAGCTCTCCTAAATACATTTCAAGAAATCTGCCCACTGGTATAACAATTAATATTGGGGAAGTTGAAATCCCCTAAAATAATTATCCTAATATTCTAATCTCCCACCTGAGCCAATTATCTGTCTCTGCACCTCCTATTACTTGTTAGTTGTTTAGATGCAAATGATACTTTCCCAGCTATGTGACTTACCCCTTTTTATTCCCGAACCCTACTCTCAAAGTCTCATTGAAAACTGTTTCAAGATATCTTCCCTCCTTACTACAGTAATTGACTCCTTAATTAATAACACAAAACCACTTCCTATCTTGCACAACTCCTGACTTGCTTGAAGATCCTATACCTCAGAATATTGAGTTGCCAATCCTGCTCCTCCCTCAGCCACGTCTCTGTGATGGCAGTGATATCACATTCCATGCGTTAATCCACATTCTTAACTCCTCTGTGTTATCTATAATAGTCCAAGGATTAGAAGCCATTAAGCCTTGCCTTACTCTGGTTTTGGTTCCTTTACTGTCTAATGTTTTGTGTCCCCAACCCCTGCTGGACTAGTTTAAACTTCTTTCCCAACACACTAGCAAAGCAGCAGCAAGAGAAATCCTAGTACAAAACGCCTGGTTCGCTTTTATTCCAAGCATGTTACTCTTTCAAAGTATTTATTGTGTTTAGTTGCATTTTTATTTTCTTTTCAGGATAACAGGTAATAAAACTCCTCTTCATTTCACTCGAACAAATGTAATGAATTTGCTCCTTGATTTTGATCTACTTAATCACATTTTAATTGAATTGTGATAGCTGCATGCTTTAAAAAAATCATAAATATTTGTTGTAATCGACCAAGGGACAGTGAAAGCATGGAGCTGATCAACTCCATCATCTAGTCATAATGTGCATGAGACTTAAGTTATTACTTTTGCATGGCATTTGAAAATATGCTGTATATACAGTAAGCTATGTACTTAAAGTGACCATTATTTTGCTTAAAAATTTAAGATGCAGAAATAATTCAATGAAATTTTCTGGAAACGCTGTCTTACATTTTTAAATGAGCTCTGGCTCTGAAATTTTGCTTAATTTCACTTTAATATACCATTTTCAGGTTGTGAAAATCACCCATTGCCCTACCTTACTGACTAGAGATGGAGACAGAATTCGAAGCAATGGAAAGTTTGGAGGCCTTCAAAACAAAGCTCCACAAATGGATAAACTTCGAGGACTGGTGTTTGGAGCTCCTCTACCAAAAGCTTATCATACACTGAATTCTCAAATTGGTACATTTCAGTTTAGGAATAATATTTAGTGCTTAGTAAATAAGTCAGTATTTTGACTTGAGTAATTATGCGAAATAAATAGGTAACCATCAAAGTCAAAAACAATATACAGCAAGCACTGGAAATCTAAAACAAAAACAGATACTCAGCAGGCCTGGGCAGTGTCTGTGGAGAGAGAAACAAGGTTGACACTTCTTGAAGATTGTACTGCAGCAGTGGAAGATACTGGGTTTAAATGTAGAACCTAAATCACTTACAATTGTGGACCAAGTTTGAGAGAACCAATCTAAAAGTTTACCAGTCCTAAATAGTTAAGAGCCATTCCATGTTTTAAAAAAGTGTTTTAAATATTTTGTGGAATTTATTACATATAGAACAAGTGCAAAAGGATAATGCCCAAAAGCATTATTTTTTCAGTCAAACCGCTTTGAGACACTAGTTAGTAATCCTGGAATACTGTTCTGTAGGTTTAAAACATTCTTTCTTCAGTTGTCTTTATGGTGCTTCAGACCACCAAGAAACATTATTAATCCCTGATAGCTACTACCCCCCATTCCTGATCAGAAATGACCTAAATTCTAATTGGCTTATCAGTGCATGAACAGTTTATAGTCAGTGTTCGTTTTTTTTTTTGTTTGTTTTTGTTTTTTTTTGTGGGTAATGTCTGCCCAATATCTGATTAGTTTCTTTAAAGTAATAGACAGCTTAATGAAATCACTTCCTCCTGTCTCCCGAGTCACTTGTTGACGTGCCAATTACTCAGTGAGGTCATCCCTTTTTATTTCCTTGTCCGTCTTAGTTTGCCACCTTTATAGTGATTATCATCCCAAATTTCCTAACCGATTTATCTGAATGTTGTCCCAAACCTATCAATATCATGTTAACTGGAACTGTGTGTCACTCAACCACTGTGAATATGTAAAACTAATTAAAACTCAATGACTGTACAAACTAATGTACATAGATCTTTACATTGTTTTAAATTTGTAACTTAAAAGATAGCTATGTCTGGAGTAAGAGACAACACAGTTGGAGCTGGAGGAACACAGCAGGTTAGGCAGCCTCAGAGGACCTGACCCGACTCGAAACATCAACTTTCCTGCTCCTCTGATGCTGCCTGACCAGCTGTGTTCCTCCAGCTCCAACTGCGTCATCTCTGACTCCAGTATCTGCAGTTCTTGCTATCCCCTGTATCTGGAGTAAAACAATTTTCACATTTATTCACCTTTAGCTTATGTTAGCTTGAGCTATAAAAGCAACCATAAACTCATGATCATACTTTTTGACCTGGGCCATATGATGCTTTTCCTTTCAGAAACTTGTTGAAAAACAACCTAATCCTATAGCATCAAAGCTCTGTTAATGGCTTTGCTGAAATTCCTTTATTAGACCGCCCTTTGGGATCAAGGAATAGTTGCTCCCAATTGGTTCAACAGTTCTGGCATTCACAGAAGTCCAGTGCATGATCTGCAGACTCTGCCACACAAGGCATGGAAGATGCTTAAAGGGTCAGATCGATAAAGTATTTTGGGATTTGTGTGTTGTCTAGCATCTCAGTTTCATCTGTGTGTCCTGAACAAAGTCTTCAGATATCCCCAGTGCCATCTTGAATGAACCTTCTCCACCTTGTTCCACCACAAATCAGGGCTGCCTTGAGTTGGAGGGGATGTTTGATCTCTTGGTAACTTTGAGGACACCCTGAAGTTGTTCTTTTTTGACCTCTTGGGAGTCCTTTGTGGTGGTGATTGTTCTTTATAGAGCTATTGCTTTGGGTGGCTGGATTATAGACACACAAACAATATGTCCAGCTCAGAAAAGCTAGTTTTGGGTGATTGTATCAGAGATAATAGGAACTGCAGATGCTGGAGAATCCGAGACAACAAGGTGTAGAGCTGGGCGAACACAGCAGGCCAAGCAGCATCATAGGAGCAGGAAAGCTTGACGTTTCGGGCCTAGACCCCGAAATGTCAAGCTTTCCTGCTCCTATGATGCTGCTTGCCCTGCTGTGTTTGTCCAGCTCTACACGTTGTTTTGAGTGATTAGTGCTTTGATGCTGAGCATATTGGTGGCTGTTTGACTGCCTTTCTCCCCACTGAATTTAGAGAAGTTTGCAAAGGTAATTTGAGATGCCTACCACAGATCGTTCAACATTCCGTAGCATATAGGAACACGGGGATCACTGCCCAGTAAACTATCCCCTCCGTCTTGGGTTTGAGATCCTTTATCCTCAGTTTATCTTCCTTAGTCTGCTGAAGGTTGGGTGAGTTCATTTGAGGTGTTGAAGTCCTTCATCACTGTCTTTGTCAAGAGTACACTGCCAAGATACAGGAAATATCTGTATTTCCTGGATCTACCCATCAGTCTTATGATGTTACATTGTGGGAGTCAGTTAGAAGGGAACTTCAGTTTCTGGGTGTTTTCCAGCCTTTTTCAAATGAAAACAAACTCTAAGATGAGGACAGCCGTGACCTGGAGCGCAACCTGAGTGTACACAGGTGTTACCTGCTTACTGAAGCTCTGACTGAAGGTGGGATGCTTTTTGCTTTTGATTGAATGCAGCTTGTGTTGAATGGTTTCTTGTCCTGCAAATTTTCTGCACGCACGTGGAAAATCTGCTGAAGGTAAGTATTACAGTGTGAAAAACTGAGAAGAACATTGGTGCAATGACACAGCCGTGTTTGACTTGATTTGATTTTTCACAAGTTTAATAGTTCTGTTGATGAGAATGGCTAGCACGTCATCCTGGAACGAGACAAAGGATGGTGACAACTTTGAGGGCTGCCAAGTTTGAAGAGGATTTTCCATGAGCCTTTTTGTCTGACTCTCATAGGCTTTTGTGAGGTTGAAAAGGCCATGTACAGGATTTTGTGCGACTCCTAAGTTTTTATAGAATATACTAGGCACTGAAGACCATATTTTCTGTCCCTTGAAAGATGGAAACCAAATTGCCACCAAGAAAAGAGCTCCTCAGCTTACTGAGGATCGAAGAGGACATTGCAATGACTTTTCCCAGGCAGACAGTAGGATGACTGCTTTGCAGCCACTGCGCACGGATTGTCTCCCTTCTTGAATATGCTCACAGCATCCCTGAGATCCCCTAGCATGCACTTCTCTTCCTAGGTGACAGGGGTATGAGGTTGTGTAGCCATGTTACAAGTACATTTCTGTTGTGTTTCAGAATTAGGGCAGGGATTCCATCTGCTGCAGAGGCAGAGTGATTTTTCTGCCGTTTAATGTTTTTATCAACTTCATTACAGACTGGGACAACACTGAAACTGAGCTGGGTGGGCTAGGAATGGAATTGGAGACATTCAAGCTAAGGACAGTGTCAGTAGATGCTTTTTTTTTTAAAAACGTTTTCTCCAGTGAGCACTGATCTCCCTGGATTTTTGCTGTCTTCTGTTTGGTTCTCGGCAGAATGGGCCCCTCGGGTGTTTGAACTATAGCTCATTTTGACTGCATTGTAGAAACAGCGCACTTTTGTCGGTGTCTAAAAGTCGTTAATCACCCAAGCAGTTTCTACCCACTAGTTCTTTATTGTGTTTTTATGCTAGGTTGCTGCTTTACTCTTGAGTCTGGAAGCTTCCAGTCTGTGAAAGTTTTGAGCATATTATCAGTTGTATTCTGTATTTCTTGGTCATTTTTGTCGATCTGTCGCAATGCTTTCCTGGGAGGGAAACCAAAGACCTTTTTGTTAGCTACTTATGAGTTGACAAAGTGCAATAGTGCTCTTGGTGGCTGGAGGGTGAGAGTTTGGCATTGAAGTTATGACGGAGAAGGTCACCTTGGTGATGTCTTTAAGGTTTTCAGTTTTCTTTTGGCATTGTTTCTACTTCCTCTGTTTGGGGGCCTGGCTCGTGGCAATGGTAGATTGAATAGGGCCATGATTGTTTCAGCGCTCCTTGATACATGCAGGTGATGTAGCCGTCTCTGCAGTCCATTTCTTGAGCAATTGTGCTGTTAAGTGCCTGTGTTTGCATAGGTGTGTTTAGATCATGGTGTGTTTGTCTTGAGATGGCAGAATTGGAAGTTTGTCATCACCAGGTCATACTCTAGACATTTGGGCAGGAGGAGGACTCTGTTAGAGTTTGTTTCCTACTTCTGCCGTAGGTATCGTGCCGTTCCAGAAATTTGTATCTTGCGTTGAAATCTCTAAAGAGGATCAATTTATCACATGCTGGGACTTGCTCAAGGTCAGCGTAGAATCTCTCCTTGGTTGCTTTTATTGCCTCAAGTTCAGAAGTTTAATTGCTGACGATGCTGGCTTCCTGATTTCATTTAGGATAAGTTGGCTCCCTTTAATGAGGACGAGGATGCAATAAGGATGATAATTAGCCAGGTTATTTTGTTGCTGATTTTTGTGGTTTCAACATTCTTGGACAATTCATATCTAATCATCTGTCAGTTTTGAGCAGAGCCCCAGAATCCAAATAATCCATGTTAATTTTATGTTTGGAGATAAATAATAAAGAATTTTAAAAGCAGGTCATAGTTGACAAATCGTTTTCAAACATGTTACTATTTTTATGATGCAGTATCGTGCACATATAGATTTTGCAAAGTTATTTGATAAGCTGTGTCACAAGAGAATTATTACAGATGTTGAAGAAGGAAATCTGTTAAAAATCTTTTTTTCTGTTATTTTAATGAAGTTTTCACCACTGGGATGATAATTTTAATAGCCTAGCAACCAAACCAATCACCTTTCTGGCCTGTTTAGCTTTCTCTATTTACAGTATAAACTCTTAACACTGAGTAAAATAACAACTGGCCATGTTTCATGAATAAACTGTGCAGAATGCTATTCAGTTACTGTTACAAAAATGTATATTTATCTGAAAGAATATGTTTTGCACCAGCAGGGGTCAGTGGTGACCTTATCTAATTATTCTCCCATCCAAACCTAAGGAAATCTAAGTCAAGGTTTCATCTTTCCAGTTTGGATGGTACATGGCAACAGTCTGTATGTCAGACCTGCCACCTTCCTGATCTCACTGGTTTACCTATTCACTACATATACCCTCCTAACATCATAGACATTTTCATAAGTCTAAAATACTTGTCAATCTTTTGATCTGCTTCTGCTGAGAATATTTTGTTTCTGACTTCATAATGAAACTGCTTTTGATTTGAACAACATCCAGTTAATTTTTATTTCATTTTGTTCTGATTTTTGCAGTCTTTGAGCACCTGAGATCTTGGTTCTTTGAAACATTTTAGTAGTAGTCAGGGCAGTGCTGTCACTTTTGTCCAAAGTAAACTTTGGATTTATACATTAATATGGTGATTATTCTGTATACCTGAAAATAAATCCTGCCATTAAATTATAAGTGATTTTTACCCCCTTCAGGCACCCTTAAAAAAATCTACTCATTTTAATCAATTGTCAGCTCCTCAGACCAGAATAAGCATGTGTCCAATTTTCAGACATTGGCCGTGTGCCACTTTGCCTACTGAGAGTGGTCTGTGTTAACCAGTCTTCTGGTTTGTTAATTTTGGTAAGGGAATACTTTTGTGCCTGGTGATACAGCCATGATCAGCAACTCTGCACATAGGCAAATAAAAGTAAGGCACAAATGTAATTTGGTGAAAGATACTCTAAAGCTTCAAACTTGGAAGGTTTTTTTTCCACTGCAGTTTATTGATTGATTTGTTAATTTACCTATCAAATTGGTTCTTTTTTTTAAATGGTCCTCTGTATACTCTGTTTTCAGCAGTTTCATTTCTCTTGTAGATCTTATCCAGCAGTATCGCTCTGCTCTGATCAAGCTTAATAACGTCAATCAGGAACTGGATCTGCAGCTGAAATATCTTGGTTCTCCAGAGATGACCCTGAAGCACAAAGAGCTCAATGAACAAGAGAACCAACTCAAGCAAATAGAGAAACAACTAGGCAAGTTATTAGTTCCCCGAACACACTAATCCAAATCTTCATGGAAAAATGACATACTATGCATAGTAGGTGCAAATTGACCAGTATCTTCAGAGGAAGATATGCCATGAGTTTCAAATCTCTGGAGATTGCTGTGTGACTTACATCATTCTGAAACTTGTTTTTTTTTTAACAACCTACATCAACCCTTAGCTTTCCAGTAACTTTTCAAAGCTTGCTAGATGTGTGCATTAATTGTCCAGAAAAAAATGCTGTAGAAATTTGGAGTTCATAATTAACCTTTTAGACAGGATGTGCTTGGTTATTGCAATACCAGTCAATTTGTGCATCTGAGGAAACAAACTCTTTAAATTAGTGGAAATAATTCTTGCACGTGGTAAGATGTTTGTCACATTTCAGACTTCTGGTTTTTACTTTGAGTGTCTGTTTTTATGCTTTTTCTCTCAATTTAATATTTCTTATAGTTTTTGTTGCTATAATTTGTCCACTTACATCCAGCCAACTGCATCATTCCTCTTCCTTTCTCAATCCATAAATTTCATTTGTTAAGGAGATATTGTTAATCCCTTTGTTCATCCAACTCCAAGTGTCACGTTTCCCTCATCAGTACGAAACATCTTACACCTTCAATGGATTACAACACAAAGTAAATTCAAGCTGAACAGAAATATCTTGCATCACACTCAAGTTGCCCCACAGCTACATGGTTGTCCCCAGTATTATATTGCTTGAAGATCGAGATTTTATTGAAATTTCATTGTTTGATTATTCCCTGGCTAAGTCTGCGAAATAATAAATGATAACTCTGTTTGAAATGCTTTTGCAAACTAAAAATACTGTTTCCATATATTTTAGACTGTGTTTAGGTGCTAACAAGCAATAATATGTTGGAAGTACATTAAACAGGTGCTAGCCTAACAGTATTATCACTAGACTATTAATCCAAAGACGCAGGTAATGTTCTATAGACCTGGGTTCAGACCCTGCCATGGTGAATGGTAGATCTTGAATTCAATAAAAATCTGGAATTGAGAGTCTTAATGATGATCATGGAACCATTGTTTTATAAAAAAAACCATCTGGTTCAGTAATGTCCTTCAGAGAAGGAAACTGCTGTTCTTACCTGCTCTCTGTGCCTCCAAACCCATAGATATGTGGTTGACTTTTAACTGCCCTCTGGGCAATAAATGCCAGTCTAGCCAGCGATGCCCACATTCCATGAATGAATTAAAGAAAGAATGAATCGGACTCTGATGTTCAGTTTTTGTTTTTTCAATATAGTACAAAAGAACATAATTCTGTAACTAGTCTAGATTACACAATACAAAATTAGTATTATTCTTCAGGTTTTAAAAAAAAAAACATCATTTATACTAATTGCTGTGTTTAATCTGTCTACAGGTATGACTCCAACAAGAGCAACTTCTGAATGCAGTCCTAAAGCAATGGCTTTAGATTTGTCTGATGGACAGGCTCCAAGCAAAAAAATGAGAAGAGAGAGTGCAAAGAAAACATATAGGTAGTTATCAAAGCCATTTTCTGAAAAAAATGTCAACTATTTACTGCTTTTGAGGATGAGTAAATCATTGGTCCTTTCATTTTTTTTATGAAATGGCAATAGGGTAATGAACTACTTTCTTCTCTTTGTAACAGTACAGAAGAGTGGGTTTCAATACCTTTGAAAAAATCACAGCAGCCACCTTCAGGATCTGGATTGGACACAAATGGAAGTACTTTGTCACGGAAAAGAAAGGCTTAAAACAAATGGAAGTTTTTGGACATTGGACAGAAGAGTTAGAACAAAATGTAGATGTTTTGTGGGTATATTTTCCTCTGTGAAATTTGGTTACTAAACTCAAATGTTTTACAAAAAGAATTTTCTTAAGCTTCACATAGGGTAATATATCTCCATAGATGAGAGTCTGAAGAACTAGAATTACTGTTAAGCAGAAATGTATATAGTCTGAGAGAAAAATTGAACTGTGTATGAATGTGCTACAGAGATTTCTATCCACCAGTTGAAAATATATAAAAACTGTTGGTAGATAATATGTTCATTTGTAGTTATTTAAATTGAGAAGCTTAATTTTATACATTCAACTTTGTACTTTTTATTTTTAAAAACTTTTTGAAAGGTTTACTGAACTTGTTGGTCATGGAGCAAGAAATAAAAATCTCTATAATTAGCTCTCATTTTCTTTAAAGTTACTCTTATCCAAATGGCACAGGTATTTTATGAAGCACTAATTTCATGAAATAAGTGCCATTGCTTTACTAAACATTTGGCTCATTGGTTCACTTCCTCAAGATTATTGCAATGTGTTTTGCTAAATTTTCATCCACATATTTGACATTTCTAATTCTAATTAGAAGAGAGGCTGTAGAGTTGAATGTGAAGTTAAAAGGTAATATATGGAAAAGAAAAAGTGAAAGGGGGAAACACATTGTGGGGGGGGTGCGAGGGAATGAGCAGGAGTGTAATATCTGCCTCAGGCAGTTGATGAGCTACCAGTGGATATCCTGAAAACTTACTTGAAGGCTGACTTTGATCTCAACAGCTGGTACAGGAACTGGATAGTCCACAATAGAAGAGATAAAAGGTACTGCAGATGCTGGAGAATCCGAGATAACAAGCATTGGGCTGGATGAACACAGCAGGTCAAGCAGCATCATAGGAGCAGGAAAACACAATAGAACCTGTTTTACAACCTGGCCTTGAGTCAGGACAGATGGGGAGTCAGTGGTCTGGTGGTATTATCACTGGGTTGTTAACCCAGACGCCCAGGTAATGTTCTGAAGACACTGGTTCAAACTCTGCGATGGGTGATAGTGGAATTTGAATTCAATAAATATCTGAAATTAAGAGTCTAATGATGACCATGAAGCCATGGTTGATTGTTGGAAAAACCCATCTGATTCACTAATATGCTTTAGGGAAGGAATCTGCCATCCTTACCTGGCCTTCATGTGACTCCGGATCCACAGTAAGGTGGTTGATTCTTAACTGCCCTCTGGGCATTTGGGTATGGGCAATAAATGCTGGCCTCGCCAGTGACATCCTCACCTCATTAATGAATAAACAAAAGATGTCAACAGCCTTATACGTGAGAGCAAGAAGAAAGCACACAACATCCTATCAACCTCGGATTAACCAACTGACTGCCTAAATATGTATCTATCTCTTTGCCTTGATTTTAGTAACCATACAGATTGTTGCCCTGGAATGATTGTTAATTCTGTCAATAGTGTTCTGCCCATCTATTTCTTCCCATCTTTTGAATCTTATCTCTATTTTATCAACTTAGAGGTCATGTTTACCTGTTGTAACATATTTCAAGAGTGCATTGAATGCATGGATTGTTGGCATAAATGTATTTTCAAAATATTGAAAGCTACAAGATATACCCTCTCTGGAATCAACATCATATTATGGTCCAAGAATCAGGCCTCATTAACAGGGAAACAATTGCCTTTTTTGTCAACTCTGCTAAATTATTTCCCATTTTATTTGTTTATGGGATGTGAGCATCACTGATAAAACATGCATCTGTTAACAGTCTCTGATCACCCTCGAGAAGGAGATAGTGAGCAACTTGTAGAATTTTTTTCTCTCTTGTCAGTATTTGTTATTATGATGTCTGGTTGGCTGAGCAACTCACTGCTATCCTGTAACTGCGAGCACACAAATATACAGAATTAATGGCCAGTTGAAAGATACTCAGTCTCAAAACGATCTGCAATGCCTTAATGCTTGTAAATTTTAAAATAATTTGTAATCTTGTATTCCAGTTTCTTGATATTAACCCATTTGTAAGATTGGGGATTAATGACTAGATCCAGGATTTGTTAACAGAATTCTTTTGATGTCTACCATTTCCTGATCTTCTGTTATCCCTTTTACAATTTACTCATTCCTAAACATTCTACATACTACTTGAATAAGCATGTGGTTATTTTTGGGCTACATTGCTGTTGTCTATAACTTGCCATCTTTAGTTGTTTTCATGCTCCTGGGTATTTTAGTTTCCCTCAATTGACTTTTGTGATTTTTATTATTTAACTTGTATTTTTCAAATGTTCACAACTTGTATTTATATATCTTAAGGAATCTAGTGTTGTGCCAACCCCATCGAACACCAACCACAAAAGTACCACCAGATTCCCCTTCCACTTTATCTGATTTTTTTTCAAATAAGTAGCAAAAGTGGTGTGCACAGATTTAACCAAGAAATAAGGAAATTCTGATACGCAACGCAGTAAGTATGAAGACTTTATTGACTGGAGAAATCAATTCAGCAAAACGTAGTTTGGAAGAAAAGTTACCCTCCCCACCCCCACCCCCACCGCTCCCCAACCCTGCCAAAAACAAGCCTTGGCCCTTTACGCCTCCACGCAAACTCATGCTCAATTCATGCTCTTCCCTCCCCTGTGCAAACTGATATCCCTCAATTTCCATTATGCCTAATTGTTACACTCCCGTAACCCTGTGACAAGTCATGTAAACTCACCCAGAATTTGCTCTGGGTATACCTTGGAGGTCGTATGTGGAAATGAAATGGAAAAAAAAGCTCTAAAAATCCAACGTTTCGTTCTTCAGATCTGATATATAATCAACATTTTTTAAGTGCTCAGTTTCTTATAAAAGCAAATTTCTGTTCATACTCCACATCAAAAGGCAGGCAATCTTTTCATAGTCTCTTTACCCCTATCAATAAAGCACTCAGCAGTGCTCAGGATTCTTCCCTCTTGTCATTCCCCTAAAGAGAATAACCTATTTTGGAAATAAGTCAGACATTCGTAAGAGTCCTCAGGGAAATGTCAACAAACAACTATTGAATCTACAAGAACAGACAACACCACCTGGTCTGTCTATCAAAGCAATATAGAAAGCTACTTTTTTAAACCCTTACTAATATTGGATGACCCTGAGTAAGTCTAGATTTTATTTGTTCCATTTTCTAAAGAGCTGAGAATTTAAATAACTCCAGATTGTGACGGTTAAATAGACCTTATTTGCCCTTCATGAGTGCTTACATCTTTTAAAAATGTATGTCTGTGGTCCTTTTGAACTCAGCACAGAGTTCAAATGATGCTGCTGAGATTGGGTTTCCTTCACATTGTTTACATCTCTCCTGGCAGAAATTTGATCTGTTAGATGGGCCTGCCCCAAAAACCTGGGCGATGCTCTCCTTTTCTTACCCTTACCAAACCCACTGAAACAAAGCAGTCCTGGAAACAACCAGTTACCCATTCTACAATCTCCTGTTGCCACCCTATTACTTTGAGTTTCAACCAGTTGGCCCTACATCAGAGGTAAAATTGAATTGGATAGAACATCTGTCCAAACCACAGCTTAAAATTACTGTCCAGTGATTTAATCAAACATATTAATTACATGTGCTAAATTTAAAAATGCTTTGTGTTGTCATGTCTGATGACAAATCTAACAGAAACCAATATAGGGAATACTTATTGATATCAAATGAATGGTTTGATGGCATGACTCTTGAAAAACATGTTCAAAGTAAGTGTTGCTAAATTGAATTATGAGATGATCAATGAGCAATGCATTTACTGAGATCTATAAAACAAGCTGTGAAAATAAGGCCCTAAGGCTGCTTTGGTGTGATGTCCAGCAGCAGCAGTACCCATGTCCAACAGTTGAGGCCGCTGTTGTAGCGCAGTAGGGAATTTTGTCTTCTCCCACCCACCATCCACACCAGCTGGAGCATGATTAGGAGGAGGTTGTTGAAGCTATTAATTTCTTCAACATGGAAGACCTGTTCCCAATCAAATGTGGTAGCATGCATTTTTTTTTTGAGGGGATGAGGTTCTAGCAGGGGCAGGCCCTCTTGTGGTGCAGTGGTAATGTCCCTACTCGTGAACTGAGAGGCCCAGCTTCAAGTCACACCTGCTTCAGAGGTGTGTAATAACAGACTCTGGGTGAAGTTTGCACATTCTTCAAATGTCTGCGTGGGTTTCCTCCCACAGTCCAAAGTTGTGCAGGTTAGGTGGATTGGCTGTGCTAAGTTGCCCATAGTGTCCAGGGGTATGTAAATTAGGTGGATTAGACATGAGAAATGCCAGGTTACAGGGAAAGGGTAGGGGAATGGGGTTGGGTGAGATGCTGTTCGGAAGGGCGGTGAGGACTTGGTGGGCCAAAAGGCCTGTTTCCACACTGCAGTGATTCTGTGATCTAAGATGATCTCTGAACAGGTTGATGAGAAAGTTAGGTCTTTAAACCAGAAGTAGATGCAACTCTTTTTTTAACAGCCCCAACCCAGTGTTGGAGAGGGAAATGTCAAATAACCTGTTCTTGAACCAAACACAGGATGCCAATGGAGAGGGAATTGAGAGTTAACATGCCGAGTCTGGTATGGCTCTAGAAAGGTGGGTGAAGAATTGTAGCTTAACACTCCTGCCTCAGATTTTAGAAGCAAGGTGAATATTTAATGCCGGAGACTGGATGTTACAGGTCAGGAAAGCTGGCAACTAATGGGAGATGAAAGTTACCAGAATGGTTCCAAGGATATGAGGTATTCTAGCTACATAGTTTGACGGGAGCTGCTAGGGTGGTTCTGTTGACCAAAGATGATTGAGGGATGGTTTGATAGAGGTGTACAAGGTTATGACATGTTACAATAAAGTTGTTACTGTTAGTCAGAAGTGCAAGGACTATGGAGCACAGATTTAAAGTTTTGAAAAAATGATACAGGAGCGATGTGAGAAAGAACTCATTTACACAATAAGTGGGACTTGCTGTCTGCAAGAATGGTATAAGCCAAGAGGATGAATTCTTTCAAAAAGAAATTAGATAAGCACTTGAGTGAAATAAACCTGCAGGGCTATGAGTACACAAGTGGGACTGGTTGGTTGAGTTCTGTGTAAAGGCCCAAGTATTCTCAATGGGCCGAATGGCAGCCTGCTGTATTAAAATGACTAAAGTTTCTTTTGACAAAAAATTAAATGAATTTGGGAATGAGACAGTAAACGCCATTGACATACATTTAATTTGTCAGAAAAGGGTGTTGTGCCAGAAGATTAGCAATCCACTAATGTAATGATTAGGATTAACAAAGTCGGAATACGCTCAGAATTATTGGCCAGTTGACTTAACATGGTCAGTAGGAATAAAAGACAAAGTAGTGTGGTTAGTGTGGTCAGAGTGCAGAAGGAAGGGACAAGTGACAGAATAAATAGCTAGTTAACCAAGGGAAAACAGCAATGAATTGGAGTGGCAGAAGGTGAGAAGTGGTGTGCTTACAATATTGGTACTGGGATCACTGCTTTTTGCAGTTTACATCAACAGCTTAGACTTTGGAATCAAAACACAATCTCTAAATTTGAAGGTAACACTTTGGGATAATCAATGCTGAAGTGAACTGTGCCAATTATTTGCACATTCTGCAGATTTATTCATTTCCTCTCATAATTTGTTAAACGAAGTTCAGTGCAGCAAAATGAGGCAATACAGTTTGGTAGGAGATCATCTTTTACCTTGCAGCTGTAAGTTTAGATGAGAAGAACAAAGGAGTCTTGACATTCAAACGTATCAATCACAGATCAATGACGCCTTTTCCTAAAAAAAAAACGAGCACTAGGTTTTATTTCTGAAAGGTTAGAGTTGAAAAGTAGAGAAGTTATGGTTGTTCTGGATCAATCTTCGTTGTTCGATTTAGAGTATAGCATGCAGTTCTTATCACTATAATATAGAAATGATTAGGTATGGAATGGAATCTGGCTCACTGACCCCAGAAACAACATGGATGGTTGGGGGTGGTTGAGTGCCAAAGCAGACTGGTTAGAAGGCCCTCCTTATTTTGCCTATTTTTATTCATTCATGAGATGTGGGCATCTCTAACTAGGCCAGCATTTAATACCCATCCCTCATTGCTCAGAGAGCAATTACTCACTCATCTCCATCCACGTGGATAAGGAAAACCACCAGTTCAATTGGGACAACGCCAGGATCTTGGGACAGGCCAAGCAGAGACAAGCATGGGAATTCCTAGAGGCCTGGTTCTCCATTAAGAAGGCCATCAACAAACACATGCAGCTAGACCCTCTATATACTCCACTGTGAAGGAAAGCCTGAATTGAGGTAATCCAGCTCAATGAACACCAGGGTTTAAATACCAGGTGGGAAAACACAACGGTGCTTCATCAGAGGCTGAACTGATGATGTTACCCAGCAGGGTAATGAAACATCTCTGGAACAATGAACCAGCTTGGTGAGTGAACTAACTGCAACATCCACGACCTGAGCTACAAATCTGATCGAAAACCTTAGAAATCAACAACATTGCAGTGGGTCTGCAATCACATGTAAGCCAGACCAGGTAAAGATGGCAGATTTCCCTCCCAAAGGACATTAGTAAACCAAATTCTAGGGTTTGGGGGTGGGAGGAGGAGTGAAAACCTGCTAAGTGGGTGTTGTGCTAAAAGGTATTTGTTTAAAAGTCACGCATTAGCTCATGATTTTAGGATTAATTGTTGATCATAGGATAGGTTGGAGAAGCCGAGCTTGTTTCCACTGGAACAAAAACAGAAATTGTTGGAGAAACACAGCAAGTCTGGCAGCATCCATGGGGAGAAAACCAAGTTAATGTTTCAAGTCCAGCGACTCTTCATCAGGACTGCATGCTGCATTCTAAATCTAACAACCAAGGTTGATACAGAACAAGCATAAATTTCCTACTTTTCATCTCTAACCTTCTAAGTGCTTGCTCTTGTTTCAAGAAGGTCTTTACTGATGTGTAAGATAATTTTGTGATTGTTGAACAGTCACCAGACTCTCAATATTAACTGTTTTCTTCTAGATGCTGCCAGATCTGCTCAGTTCCGCCAGCATCTGCAATTCTTGGCTTTATTTTGTTGTTTCCATTGAAGATTAGAAAAGAGAGATTTAAGTTGATTGAAGTGTTGACCAGGTGGATGTAAAAAGAATGTTTTCTGTTTCCTGGTGCCAGGCCAGGTCTCAATGCAGTTGCAGCATATTGTCAAAGCAGAGAGTGAGAAGCTGCAAGTTGTTGTACACATTGGTAAGAATGACACAGTTAGAGAAAGGGTTGAGTCTTTGCAGAGTGAATATAAGAAGTTAGGTAGGAGGTTAGAAAGCAGAAATTCAAAGGTAGTAATCTCTGGATTATTCCTGGTGCCATGTGCTCGTGAGAGTAGGAATAAGAAGATAGGGCAGATAAATCAGTGGCTGAGGAGCTGGTGCAGTGGGCAACAATTCAGATTTTTGGATCATTGGGATCAAAAGACATGTTCAAAAGGTGTGTGTTTACCTGAACTGGAAGGGGATCCAAACAAATAGTGCTATTTGGGAGCCTTTAAACTAGTAGAGAGGTGAGAAGGGATGGGGGTATCTAAGTAGTAGAGAGAATAAAAAGATGAGGATGATTTGGAAGTGAAAGAGAACAAATATATTATACAAGGCAGGCAAGAGCAAATCAGAGAATAAGGTAACTGAAGATTTAAACTGTATCTTTTTCAGTTGAATTCTTCAGAGTTACCTCACATTTCAATGCAAGGGGTTTGACAGGTAGGGTGGATGAACTCGGGGCATGTATGGGAGCATGGAACTGGGACATTATAACTATTACAGAAACCTGGCTGAGGGAGGGACAGGACTGGCAGCTTAATGTTCTGGGGTTAGGTCCTATAGGAAGGAAGGAATGAAAAAGGAGGCAAGAGAGGTGTAGGTATGGCATTTTTGATTAGGAAAAACATTACCGCTGTACTTTGGACGATCCCTCAGGAATAGCCTATGAAGCTATATGGATGCAACTCAGAAATAAGATGATGATAATCACCATGATGGGATTGTACTATAGCCCCCTCCCGCCCCCATCCCCAAAAGTCAGCAAGAAACGGGTTCAAATATGTAGAGAGATCTCAGATATGTGTAAGAATAATAGGGTTATAATGGTAGGGGATTTTAACTTTCCAAACATGGACTGGAACTGCCATAGTGTTAAGGGCTTGCACGGGAGGAATTTGTTCAATGTGTTCAAGAAAATTTTCTTTATCAATATGTAGATGTACCTACCATTTCTTTGTGAAATAAGGCAGGGCAAGTGACTGAAGTGTTAGTGGGGGAGTGCTTTGGGACCAGCAATCATAACTCAATTAGTTTTCAAATAGTTATGGAAAAGGATAGACCTTGTATAAATGTTAAAGATCTTCATTGGAATAAGGCGAATTTTGATTGTACGATACAGGAACTTTCAAAAGTTGATTGGAATAGACTGCAGGTAAGGAGACAACTGGAAAATGGGAGGCTTTCAAAATTGAGATAATGAGAGTTCAGAGGTGAAGAGTAAGGCTGGTAGGAGGAGGGAACAATGGATGAATAAAGATATTGAAGCTCTGGTCAAGAACAAGAAGGATGCATATGTTAGGTATAGACAACTAGGACCAAGTAATTCTCTCGAATAAGGGTGTAGGGGCATTCTAAGTTGGAAATCAGGAGGGCAAAAAGGGAGATCTTAGACAGCCTTGGCAGTTAAGGTTAAGGATAATATAAAGAGATGCGACAGGTACAAGAGCAGAAGAGCAACTAGGGAGAGAATATGGCCCTTTAAAGATCAACACGGTTGTCTATGTGTAGAATCACAGGAGATAGAAGAGATATTAAACAAATATTTCATATCAGTACTTATTAAGGAGAAAGACATAGAAGCCAGGGAGTTCCAGGAAATAAATATTGATGTCTTGAAAACAGTTGACATTACAAAAAAAGGAAGTGCTGGAGCTCTTAAAAAGCGTAAAGGTGGATAAATCTCTGGGACCAAATAAAATGAATCCCAGGATGTTGTGGGAAGTTGAGAAAGAAATTGCAGAATCCCTAGCAGAGATATCTGTATCATTTATAGACACAGGTGAGGTGCTGGAGGACTAATGTTGTACCTTTATTTAAGGAAAGCCGGAACTATAGACTAGTGAGTCTAACATCAATGGTGGGTAAATTGATGGAGGGGATACTGAGAGATAGGATTTGTATCCATTTGTAGAGGCAAGGATTGATTAGGCATAGTCAGCATGACTTTGTGCATGGAAAATTGTCTCACAAACTTGATTGAGTTTTTTTTGGTTATGTCCTCAAGGATAAATGAGGGCAGAGCAGTAGATGTTGCGTGCATGGACTTGAGTAAAGCCTTTGACGGGGTTCCACATGATAGTTTCCACTGGCTAGCAAAGTTAGATTGCATGGGATTCAAGGAAAGCTTAAAAACAACGGCTACCCAAAAAGCGTAGTCCCCTGGTACTTGCTCAACAGGCAACAACAGGAAGACACAGTACGCCTGAATACACTTGTCACCCTACCGTACATCGAGAACATATCAGCGATGACCACCAGACTACTCTGACCACTAGGCATCGTGGTAGCACACAAACCCACAGCTACACTATGACAACTACTGACAAGAACAAAGGATTCCATACCCACAGCTAAAAGGACCAATGTTATATATAAAATCCCATATAAAGACTGCCACAAAAACTACATTGGGCAGACTGGGAGATAACTAGCCATCAGGCTACATGAGCACCAACTAGCTACCAAGAGACACAACCAACTATCACTCATTCCCGTACACTTGGACAAAGAAGACCACCAATTCAACTGGGACAACATAACCATCCTAGGACAAGCCAACCAAAGACACACAGGAATTCCTAGAGGCCTGGTACTCAACCCAGATCCCCATCAACAAACGTGGAAATAGACCCCATATACCAACTGCTACAAAGCAGACCTGGAAACGAGCTGACCACAACATCAAACTGGATGACCTAAATAATAAGTGGGACAGACCAACAACGCTTCATCGGCGATGCATTGATGATGTTACCTAGTATGGTGGCGAAACATCTGCAAACCAACCCAACCAGCTAGGCGAACATATCAACGGTCCATTGGATATGGGAGTTCAAAACTAGAGGACTTATTTTTAAAGTGAGATGAGAAAGATTCAAAAGGTATCTGAAGGGCAACTTTTTCACACAGTGTAGTTCATATATGGAATAAATTGCCAGAGGAAGTGGTAGATGCAGGTACAGTTACAACATTTAAAAGACATTTGGGTAGGTACATGAATAGGAAAGATTTAGAGGGATTATGGGCCAAAGCAGGCAACTGGGACGAGTTTGATTTGGGAAACTTGGTCAGCATGGACGATTTGGACCGAAGGGTCTGCTTTGGTGCTGTCTGACTCTATGACTTTATTGTAGAAAAAGGCTAGGGAGTATTACTTTAAAATTAGGCGTCGCTCTTTTAGGGCAGAGAAAAAGAATTTGTTTTTCTGAATGTTGTGCAACTTTGGAACACTGTGTGCTTCACAAGACAGTAGAGGCAGAGTCATTAAATATTTTTAAGACAGAGGGCAGATAGATTGTTGTTAGGCAAGGGAATCAAAGGTTATTGGCAGTATTTGTATGTTTGGAATCCAAAATACACATTAGCCATGATATTATTGAGGAGCAGAGTGGGCTCGAGACATTCAATGGTCTACTTCAGCTTTGTTTTATATCTTTATATGTATAATTCAATAACTGAGCTAAAACAAAGATCTGAGTTTAGGAATCAGTGCAGATTAGGTGTGATTTTTTGAAAAAAAAATATGTAGCCTCAGTGCGCCCGTTTTTACTGAAGGTGTGTTGCACCCAATTTATATCAGGATGGCTCAGAGACCAGGATATAAGGTTTGCAAGCTCTCAGATTGCACTCCCTCAATGTGCAGGAGAATATAATTGAAGGGAGATAACAGTACGGAGCTGGAGGATCACAGCAGGCCAGGCAGCATCAGAGGAACAGGAAAGCTGACGTTTCGGGTTGGGACTGAAGAAGGGTGTATTCCTTCAGCTCCACACTGTGTTATCTTAGACTCCAGCATCAGCAGTTCTTACTATCTCTATAATTAAAGCGAATTGCCCTGTATTCTGTGATGACGGATGCCACAAAGGCATTAATTCTGTGGATGTAGAAGGAAATTATTGAGGAGACCACAGCCAGGAGCACTGTTTCCACGATAGTAGTCGAGTATCATCTTTGATTAATGCATGCCACATGTGTCAAACTTCTCAATTACAAAATTACCACCTCAAAACCATCAACTGCCCTAATAACTTCAACACGCTGCATCCACTATCTAACATGAATCACAAAAGGTTGGTTTGCAGGTGCAGCAGGTAATTAGAAGGCAAATGAAATATTGTTCTTCACGCTGGAGGGATGGAGTTTTCAAAATAAGGAGGTTATGCTACAACAGTATAGGGTGCTGGTGAGGCCACACCTGGAGTACTGCGTGCAGTTTTGGTCTCCTTACTGGCACTGGAGGGGGTGCAGAGGAGGTTCATTGGGTTGGTTCCAGAGTCGAGAGATTTGCTTTATGAGGAGAGATTGAGTAGACTGGGGTTGTGCTCTTTGGAATTTAGAAGAAGGAGGGGGGATCTTATAGAAACATATAAAATTGTGAAGGAAATAGATAAGATAGAAGCAGGGAGGTTATTGCCACTGGCAGGTGAAACTAGGACTAGGGGATGTAGCCTCAAAATAAGGGGGAGCAGGTTCAGGACTGAGTTGAGGAAGAACTTCTTCATCCACTGGGTAGTGAATCTTTTGAATTCCCTGCCCAGTGAAGCAGTTGAGGCCACCTCATTGAATGTTTTTAAGGCTAAGATAGACTTTTGAACAGTAAAGGAACTAAGGATTATGGTGAGTGGGTGGGTAATGAAGTTGAGTCCACGAAAAGATGAGCCTTGATCTTATTGAATGGAGGACCAGGCTCAACGGGCCAGATGGCCTACTCTTGCTCGTGTTTCCTGTGTTCTACCTGACTACGCATTGGCATTTACAAAGCCCACAGGAGTGCATTCTTCACACGCATTCCTCACCTCAGTCACATCGCACATCAGGTCAAGTACATGTGAAAGTCCCTGCCAATAGAGTCATTGACAATCCCCACTCTGATTTTCTCTTCCAGGATAAAGCACATTCCAGCAGTCATCAATATCTAACTGAGGGATGGAAAATCTAATTCCATGAATTCAGTCCTTTGAGGAGACTTCACGAGGCAAGTGACAGACCATATAACTGGAGGCAATGCAACAGATATGTCCCTTAAGGTCATTCCGGCTTTGATCCTTATATACAACTATCCTTGATCTCTAATCATCCAGTCCCATTCTCGCTATCCTTATGGTCTCAATGTACTCATCCTTACAATGTGACCATATGTGTTACATGCTTATGCCTCAACAGTATCATAAAAGATTCCAATGGCCTCACCTCAGAAAATCTCTAAGAGGAAAAATGTCTATTTTGCCCAAACCCACAGAAAGTGAGTGGCACAGAAAGCATCGTTTCAATTGTTACCAATAATTAATATTTGTAAAGCACCTTTTAATGTAATCAAAGTCCTAAGGACTTTGCAGGAGCACATTAAGACAGTGTGACATTGAGCCACATATGGAGTCGTTAGGTCAGATGACTAACAAAGGTAGGTTTTAAAAAGTATCTTAAAGGAGAAATGTGAGGTAGAAAACAGTGGAGACAGTATTCTAAAGCTCTGATACCTTCACAACTGAAAACATGGTCATTAATGGTGGAGCGATTAAAATTGAGGATACTAAAGTCAGAATTAGAGTACAGATAACTCCTAGGGCTGTCTTTACAGATTGTGATATCATGGTGGTTTTGAAACAAGGATGAGAATCTTAACTCAGGACATTGTTTGATGAACAGTCAATGTAGCCCAGCAACCACAGGGGTGAGAGGGGAACATAGTTATTGCCAGAAAAGTACAGTATAATTTTGGATGACCTCAACTTTAGGGAGGGTAGAATGAGATTCATAGGGAAATAGTGAGAACTCAAGCCAACAGATTGCAGGAGAGCAAGGGAAAGAGTGAGATGACTCAGACTTGAGGCATTGGTTCACTCTGGGCTGCATTTCTGCTGATTCTTGTCTGAATAGTCATTCATTTCTGATCCAACACAGACAGAATTATCAAGTTAGGGTTGGAGTGAAGATAGGGTCAAGCCTGATTCAGCCCTCATTTGATGTACTATGTGTGATTTCCAACCGGAATGAAAATCCTCTCCCTGTCTTTGAAGTACTGAAGGCCAGATGTTATACTAAATGACCCTACAGCACAGCCAATTTTAGATATGGGAACCATTTCCAACATAAAAGAAAAAATCCATATTAGTGGAAGATTGAAGGGGTACAGAGAAGATTTTATAATATAAAGTGACTCAAATTGGCTGCTGTTTTCCACGTAGGTAAATTACAATTGCGGGTTTAATCATTTTGTCTTGAGTGAAGTAAATGGCGTATTTATTTCAATTCAACTGTCATTTAAAAAACTGTTTTCAGCTCAGGACAGATATCCAACATGATGACAATTCATATTAAATACATGCTTGTACAATGGCTCCTGAAATAATCACAAGAATAAGAAGGCTGATCTCTCCACAAAAGGTAGGTTTTAAAGAATTATTAAAGAAGATATGTGAGGTAGAATAGCAGAGAGGGTATTCTAAAGCTTTGATACCTCACAACAGAAAGCAAGGTCACTAGTGGTGGAGTGATTAAAATCAAGGATACTAAAATCAGAATTAGAGTACAGATAACTCCCAGAGCTGCGTACAGAGATACAGAGGGTGATATCATGGCGGGGATTTTCATGATGACTCACTGCTTTAGTTTTTAATTTTTTTAAGCTGTTGAGTCTTGCAGAAGTATGGGGCTGTGGAAATCAGCAATTCTTCAATGCTTCATCCAAATATCCAGGACTATTGCATGATTCCAGTAGGCAATGTCAGTAAACTATTCCACTACAGGAGGTAGCACAGAAGAGCTAGAGCCTGTCCTTGCACAACTTGCGTGCATGTGTATGTGTTCTTTCTAGAAGAAATACTGGGAAGCATCAGTACAAGTGACAGCCAGGACAGTACAGACTTTGCTATATTGTTGAAAATGTTGAATAGCAAGAAAGATGTTCTGACTCTTTCAAATTTGTTTGATTTTAATAATTTATAGGATCAGAAATGCATAAGTTTGCATAAACCTGCACACATATTTGATCATATTAGATGGGACATTTTATGTAGCTAATCTCTCATCTTATTCATCAACAGCTCCAAATTGATTAAAAAAGGCTTTAACCAAAAAATGGGAAAACTGCGGATGCTGGAAATTGAAAATAAAACCAAAAACAGAATTGTTGGAAAAACTCAGCAGTTCTGGCAGCATCTCCAGAGACAAATCAGAATTAATGTTTCGGGTCTAGCGCCAGGGGTGGCGTGGTGGCTCAGTGGTTAGCACTGCAGCCTCACAGGGCCAGGGACCTGGATTCAATTCCAGCCTCAGGCAACAGTCTGTGCAGAGTTTCCACGTTCTCCCCATGTCTGCATGGATTTCCTCCGGGTGCTCTGGTTTCCTCCCACAGTCCAAAGATGTGCAGGCTAGGTGGATTGTCCATGCTAAATTGCCTGTAGTGTTCAGGGATGCATGGGTTATAGGGGGATGGGTCTGGGTGGGATGCTCCAAGGATCAGTGTGGACTTGTTGGGCCAAAGGGCCTGTTTCCACACTGTAGGGATCCTATGACCCTTGAGTTCTGATAAAGGGTCATTGGACCCAAAACATTAACTCTTCTTTCTCTCCACAGATGCTACCTGATCTACTGTGTTTTCCCAGCAATTTCTGTTCTTGTTTTCGTTCAAAAAGGTTTTGGAAGTTTTCAGGATTTAAGTTTACTGTCTCCAGATATGGTGGCTCAGTGGTTACCATTGCTGCCTCATAGTGCCAGGGACTCATGTTTGATTCCAGCCTTGCATGATGTCTATATGGAGTTCTCACGTCCTCCCCATGACTGCCTGTGTCTTCTCCCACAGTCTAAGGATGTACAGGTTAGGTGGATTGGCAATGCTAAACTACCCCTTTGTGTCCACGAATGTACAGGCTAGGTGGATCCAGTGTTATGGGGATTGGGTGGGCGTGGGGTGTGGTGGCTCTGGGTGGGATACCCTTTGGAGAATGGGTGCAGACTCGATGGACTGACCGGCTTCTTTCTGCACAATAGGGATTCTATGAAATGCAGAAGATATCTGTCATATGTGCTATCCTTTTGCATATTCCTAAGATTTTTTTTAAAGAATAGAATCCCTACAGTGTGGAAACAGGGCCTTTGGCCCAACAAGTCCACACCAAACCTCAGAGCATCCTGTTCAGACCCATCCCCCTATAATCCACCTAATCTACACCTACCTGAACACTACAGGCAATTTAGCACAGCCAATCCACCTAACCTGCACATCTTTGGACTGTGGGAGGAAACCAGAGCAAACCCACACAGACACAGGGAGAACGTGCAAACTCCACCCAGACAGTCACCCGAGGCTGGAATTGAACCTGGGTTGCTGGTGCTGTGAGGCAGCAGTGCTAACCACTGTGCCAATGTGCCACCCTTTGCACCTTTGTATCAAAAAGGACCAGATTCCAAATACCCTAGAAATAAAGACAACTATTCCAAAACTGACCTTTCTATAACTATCATCTAGACTTGTCTGGGAATCTTAGACAAGGACTGGACACCATACTAAAGAAAACTGATAAAGATGTCTTACTTATTTACATTATATACAGCGACGTAATTAAAAGCTGGACTTCTAAAATCAGATCTCAGTTCCATGTGATCTGACAACATTGATGCAGTCCAGCTTTTAGCATATAACTATTCATCCCATACACTTCAACTTTGACAATTTTTCTTTCATTCTGTCCATCTCCAGCACACCACCACCAGCCAGACAGCATAAAAATCGAGACAGATTTCCTCCTGTCCCACCAAAATAAGATAGAAATAAAAATGAATGCATTCCTTTAGTTCCTTTAATAGTTTTAGATACTGCCACGCAGTTAATCCACGATCTTGACATCAGTATCTCTAAATGTCATAGGTCAGCAAGAAACTCCAATAACCATCTTGGATCCCTGCAGATAACAAAGTGTGGAGCTGGATGAACACCTCAGGCCAGGCAGCATCAGAGGAGCAGAAAGCTGATGTTTCGGGTCTGGAC
>JAHRHZ010000074.1:4170283-4196497 GCA_024137785.1 Ginglymostoma cirratum | reverse complement strand
TGACGGGTTTAGGCCCGAAACGTCATGTTTTCCTGCTCCTATGATGCTGCTTGACCTGCTGTGTTCATCCAGCCCCATGCTTGTTATCTCGGATTCTCCAGCATCTGCAGTACCTTTTATCTCTGATACTATCTGGTGGGACCAAGGATAGATCAAGAGATAATGACGGTGCATAACAATAGCAGTACATTAATCATAAACGACCTTTATCTTCATGTAGATTGGGAGTCCGATTGGCAGATGTAGAGGAAGAATTCATAGAATGTATTCAGAACACTTTCTTAGAACAATATGTTGTGGATCCAACCAGGGATTAGGCTATTTTGGATTTGGTGATGTGAGTAGGTAACAAGCAGGATAGATAAAGGGACAGCAGTGGATGTAATATATTTGGATTTTCAGAGGACATTTGATAACATTTACACATCAGGCTACTTGATCAGAGCCAAGATGTTGGAGGCAGAATATTAACACATACAGTGAATTCATTGACTAATAGGAGACAGAGACAGAGTCGAGGTAAGACACCATTTTCAGGATGGAATCCATAACTAGTGGAAGGTTACAGGGATCAGTGCTGGAGCCACAATTAATTACAATATCTTTTAATGACTTAATAAGGCAAATGAATGTACTATAGCCAAAATTGTGGATAACACAAAAATACTTGGTAGGGCAATTAGTGAGGCTGTCACATAGAATCTGCAGAGGGCTACAGACAGGTTAACTGAGTGAGCAAAAATATGGTGGATAAAATATAATGTGAGAAAATGTGGCATTATGAACCTTGGCAGATAAAATATAGGAGCTTGATAGAGATCAGTTACATTCTTATTAAATGGCAGAGAAGACTAGATGGGCTCATGTTCTTATTAACACTTGAAGGCGTTAACAGCAGCAGTGGTTCTGTGTTCATAATTGAGTGGTAGTTTCTTGTCCAAGTCAGATCCTTAGAATTTACACCAATGTTTCAGAGATAAAGGAGATTTTCTTGACTTCAAAGTTCTGTGTGAGACCTTTAGTTGTTCAATTACTTTAAGCAAGCTGCTGGCTGCTTTGCGATGTTTGTCCCTCTTGCTCTGCCTTGCTTTCTTCCAGCTTAACATTTATACAGGCTGTTGTCATGTTCCTTGGTCAATGCTGTCACCCCAAGGGTTCTAATTAGAGTTTTGCACACTGGCTGTTCTTAGCAAGGATTGTTATACCATTCAAAAACTCAAAATTGTAGCATGTTACTTTGAAGAGAACAAGATTCCATGAAGGAATTAAGTCAATTATGCTGTGTTCTTTTGTCCTTCTCAGCCACATTTCCTCTCCAAAGTTGGAGATCTTATGCCTTTTTTTGTCTCTTTGCAAGTTCCTAGCATCTTGAGAGTCTTTACATATCTGGGCATGACTGTCTGCAATCCATTGAAAAAATCCAGCTGTAGAGTCAGAGGATTTGTGGAGCCATCTTTCTTTTGGCTAGTGTCAGATTAGTTTTTTTTAAACAAAATGTAGTAGCATGGAATTTTTTTTTCCTCAACGTTACAGGACAGAAGCTGCACAATATTGGCAAGTGACTGAATAACAAGAATGAAATTCATACAAAGGAACTGGATTTTCAGGAGGTGTTTGATAATAGATTTTTGGCAAACGTTGTAAGACACAATGTGGCAGGTAAAAATTTAGTTATTAGGTGGGAAACAATATGTTTGAAAAAAATAATTGTAGCTTAGATTATTGAAATCTTGTGCATTGGCGAGATTTTTTATGTTAATGATTTAGGCTTGGTCATGGGGCGCACAGTATAAACATTTCGCTAATGTCACAAAAGCAGATGGTTTGACAGTGAGGAAGAAGATTTTAAAAATAAACTTCTGGAAAGCATAGAAAAATTAGCCGAATAGCAACCAAAACAAATGAATATGGATAGTGTAAATAAACACATTTTGGGAGGAAAAACCAGGAATGAGACTGTGCAGGCACTGATAAACGTGTGATAACCAAAAATGAACAGGGATTCAATACAAGGCAATGCAGGTAAATAATACCAGATAAAGGTCAAAGTGTTTTGGATTTCAGATAAGGGGCTTAGAGTACATGGATTGATAAAAGATTCATTCAGAAACATTGCTTTAATTGCCAAACCACATTTAGCAAATTGTGTGTAATTCTGTTGGTCATTACAGAAGGAACATTAGAGTCACATACAAGTTCATCTGAATGATATGAGAGGTGGGAAACTATAATTATGAAGAGTGATTGGAAATTATGGTACTCCATAAAGAAGCAAAGAAGGCCAAGAGAAAATTTGATACTTTTCCAAAAGATTACAGATTTTGAGAGTAGGAAAATCATTTCTCTTTCCTGTTGCAGGAGCAAATTCTGAAAATGTTATCAACTTGAAGATCCTTTCTTTAAGGATGAGTAGTTTCTTTCCATACGGAATTGTTGGAACATGGAACATGTTGAGGCAGAGATTCCTTGTATCTTTTCAGGAACAAATGGATAATTATTTGAAGGGAAATATAAGATCATGGTGAGAAAGTGAGATTAATTTTGTAATTGTTCTGATAAAGAACCAGCCAGTGAGTTCCTCATATGCTATAATCAACAGTTTTAATTCCTGGATGAGGTTCTCTGAAAAACCTAAATGTGATCTGTTTTCAATGGAACTGTACCTGCAATCCTTGATAAGTGTCCACAAACATATCTCCAAATCTCTACTATGTTTGTTTCAACAAAAACCACAACACAGAAAGCCTGGGAGTGATACCTGAGCCACTTAATGACTGATGGTATTTCTGTTTGTACAATTCTCATCATTCTTTCTGCCCAAAGAGAAGGAATGAAGAAAATTGCGGAAAAAGAGACCACCCGCAGCAAAACATACAAGAGTTAGCTCAGGATCAAGCTTTCAAGCATACATGAAACTTACTGCACCCAACATCTGATCTGCAAAACCATCACTCCCTGAGGAATGGATGCTGGAGAGGCCTTAAAGTGCACTGACTGAATAAAGGAATTAAAACAGAGAAGTACAGCAATTTGGCAGTGCTCCAGAAGTTCGGGGTGATGGTGGGAGGTCTCAGAATTCCTGCAGATCTGGAATTGGTCTTTAAGCCTACCTACAAGAAGCCCATAGTATTACAGGATAAGTGTCAATGCTATCTGAATGACCGTGCACCACCCACAACAAAAACATTAAGGTACATGTGCCAGTCATATAGGGTTATAAAAGCTTATTACCCAGAAGGCAGTAAATACAAATCTGGAATCTATTCTGGAAACCAAAATGATCTGTAGAGACCAGACCACACTCTCAAAAAAGTCAGAGTGAGGCTGCACATGAACATATTCTACTGTGCCAGAAATGTCAAAGCCCTATGTAAGACTTTAATGTTCCTCAATCAGCCAGACGATAGGCACCATCATAAATTATCCTGATTTCCCCCCCTCCCCGTTCCCACACCCCCCAAACAGTACAGTATGCATAATGTTTTCACAATGTATTGATCTAAGCATTGAATAAAATTGTGAATAGACTTTATAAAATATGTCTACACATACATTTCTTATGGAATAATAAACTAAAACATGCCCTTTGGCCTAAAACAAAAATGTACTATTTACCGATTTGTAAGTGTTTGGTAGTTGGAAATGTATTTTCTTATTGATTACAAACATTTCTAGCAGCTCACACCGACATGTCTTCCATGTAAAGGACAGTTTTGTCACTAATTGCAGCACTGTTGGATACTATTCAGGAATTTTATCCGAAGGTGCTGAAGTCAAGTGAATGCACTTCACTGAACTCAACCCAAGGACCTTTAGGCTTGCCCAGCTCAATATCACACTACACATTACATTATACTGAGCCATATAGAGCAGGAAACTAGGCACTGCCCCTTTATAGTGCAAAGAACAACTGTAATAACAAACATTCCAGTTTAATTTGAGCCGGCCTGTTTTATTAAAGTAGAAACATACTCATTTTAACATCAGATGAATAACAAGGCTGCTGAAATGTAGACAAAATTATAAGATCCTATTTGTATTTACCAAACCACCACTACCACTCTCTGCACACCACCAGAAAGAACTAATCCGGTCTTCAGTTGGTTGAGTGATTTCCTCACTCTGTTTATATCCATAAAAGGAATCAGAGTGCAGCATTCGGTGGTTGTACTCGGTGCTTTGACTTTAAAGGTCATAATTTAGCTGAATGTGCAACTGTACCTAAGTATCAGTCTGCTGGATATTCTTGAAATACTCCACTTTTTTTCTTTATAAGAATGTGACATTGGATAAATAGAAAGTGGGTTTAATAAAGTATGTGTTTGCAGTGCTGAGTTAGTGTCTCATTCCAGAGGATGCTTGTCTCTAAGAATTCAATGTGAAGTCATGCTCTGGGTTCTGACTCATGTTGGCATCAGGTCTAAAAGTGGGATTAAGAGCTGGAAACATTTATTCAAGGAGCTCTGAGGCTCAACACAGGCTGGTCCAGTTCACAATTTGGTTTTCATGAAATTAAAACAACAGAGTGAATCAGACCTTACTCTAAGTCTGAAGGAATCCATCTGAGGATTTAATTTTTTTCAGAAAAAATGGAAGACTCCTAGGATAAACAACAACTTAAATTGGATGACTTTTTTTGAACTTCAAGAAGATCCTAACTTGATCAATAATGCAGAAATAATCATATCCTGTATCTTTATAAAAAAGATTTTAAGCACATTTTTAAGGACAACTTTTGTTTTAGAGAGGGAATGTTTGGGAGGTGGTGAAATAATTCTGGGCAGATTAACAGCCTATTGAAGCTTCATCATGTGTGCTTCTTTCGTGACCAACAAGCCTTGATGTGAGAATTGAACCAGAATGTGTGGCTCAGTGGTAAGGAGCTATGACTGCACCACAAGAGCTCATTTGTGAAACAAATAAAAGTGAGTGACTAATTTTAGGAATGTAATGAGAGGGCTATCACTCATTGTCCTGTATTCTGATAGGGCCAAGAACAGAGGATTACTAAAAAAGGGCAATTTTCTTGTGCCAAGTTTTCCTGGAGTCCAACAGTTTAGATTTTACACTCACCTTTTCCAGAATTAGTTGGCACGATAATTCAAACTGCTAGGTATTGATATCAATCTTTCTAAAACGAGATGGCTATCACTCCTCCCCTAATGGCATCCACTCAAATTTGAATCCTCCTCACCTGGAGGTGCTAGCTCTTGCTGTTATACAAATATTGTCATCCCTTACCACACCGCACTAAAGTGGCCAATTCTTCATATGTGACTTCTGATAATAATTACTTGTGGGTTATTCAATCTTGAGGGCCACCCAAGCTGAGTGTAAGCCCGTCTTCTTCGACATCTTCAGTTTCCAACCATTTGTGGCAGGGTAGCAAACAGTAGTGGGAACCTTGGGTTTATTTCCTTTACCTCAGCCAAAGGAGGTTGAAGGGGATGGTAGTGCCCTAATATCTCAAATTGAAATCAGCTAACTGGAGCTGAGGATCTTTCTTATTCAGTACCAGACCTACTAATGCATTTATCCACTATGGCTTACATCTTGATTGGAAATAATCTAGTTCTCTGGTCTCTTTCACTTACCCGTGACATCGTGGAGCCATCATTAGGAATAAGGTTGTTATAATCATATATCCTTGACCTTCGTTATTACGTTTAGAATTTTTCAAGCATCCTTTGTGTATGGTGAATAGTAAACCACATTGTAAAAGAGCATTTTGTAATCAAGTTTAACCCAAAATATATTTATGGTTTCAAAAGTTTAGTTTCAATTTTCTCCATTGTCTCTCAAAGACATTCTTTTTAACTTGTGTAACCACACAGATTTTAGCGGAGAAATAAAATGGTTTTCTCACAGATACATTTTTCTAAAACATTTCCCTCTAAATGGTATTGCACAGTCATAGTCATAAATATCTACAGCACAGAAAAAAGCCCATAGTGTCCACGCTGGTCAAAAACAACCACCTAATTATTCTAATCCATTTGCCAGCACTTGGCCCACATCCTTTTTTGCCTTGGCATTGTAAGTGTACATCTAAATAATTCTTAAATATTATTAGAGTTTCTGTCTCTGCCACCCTTACCAGCAGAGACTTACAGATTCCCACCACCCTCTGGATGAAAATGATTTTCCTCACATCTCTTCTAAGCCTTCTGCCCCTTCTCTTAAATCTATGTCCCCAGTTAATGAACCATCCACCGAAGGGAATAGTTCCTTCCTGTCTACCCTCTTTATGCGCCTTATATTTTTATATATTTCAAGCACATCCTCCCTCAGTATCCTCTACTCCATTGAAAACAACCTAGTCTGTCCAATCTCCTTTCGCAACTGAAACTCTCCAGTCCACACAACATCCTGGTAAATCTGCATTGCATCCTCCCCTGTCACATTCCCTCCTATAATATGGATTCCAGAATTGCACACAACCTCTAGCTGTGGCCTGACCAATATCTTATATGGTTCCAGCATAACCTCCCAGCTCTAAAGCTCTATGTCGCAGCTAATAAGAATAATGATACTTTCCTAAAGTATATGCCTACTTAACCACTTCATCCACCTATCCTGATACCTTAAGAAACTGTTGTACATACACACCAGGGTCACTCTGATCTCTGGTGCTTCCAAGGGACCTAGTGTTCATTGTATATTCCCTTGCCTTGTTTGTTCTCTCTTTCCTCACATAAATCTGTGTTCCATAAACAGTTTTTATTTTGGTTTTGTTGTTATGTAGGCAAACATGTTAGTCATTGAAACAGTTCAAAATCCCATAAACAATGATGAATGATCATTTACTTGTTTTTGTACTGGTGGTTTAAAGAAGTGCTGACCATTTTCATATTTTGATATTTTCATTTATTCTGATGTATACAAAACTCAGGTTTTAAACATAGAAAAAATATTTTCAAAAACAGATAAATATTTTAATCAAATTATAGCTGTATCAATTCCAGTAAAGTGAAAAGGCAGAGTGTGACTGCAATATTGTTAATCTGTCTTATCCTTCTACAGATGCTGATGCTCATAATTTGGTTTTCTGGGACTGTACTGTCTGGAGTTAAGAAGAATGAAACATGATCTCATTGAAATAAATAAAATTCTAACCACTCAACAGGGTCAATGTAAGAAGGGCATTTCCCTACTTGGTGGGGGAGGGGTCTAGAACTAGAACAGTCTCAGAATAAGGTGCAGGCCATTTGGGAACCAAGATGGAGAGTCATTTCTTCACTCAGAATTTATGAATCCATAGAATTTTGAATGGTTTAGCATGTCAAGATGAGAGACTAATAGATTTCTAGATATTAAAGACTTCAAGGGATATGGGGATCATGCAGATAAATGATGTTGAAATAAAGTTCACCCCTGATCCAGCTGAATGACAGAATCTTGAAGGGCTGAAGGCCTACTCTTAGTCCTATTTCCATCTCACTATGTCCCAACCATTTCAGCTCTTGTTTCCTTTTTCAGCAGTAAAGTCTCTTCACAGAATGCATGTCAGAAAGGGAGAGATTATGAGATTGTATTAAAAAGCTTTGTTGGACAGAAGACTTTTGAAAAGGTTTTTGAAGGCAGAGAAGTCAAAATTGGTTGTAACCTCTGTGATTGAAAGGAGAGAAAATGGCTGAGATCAGAAGAGTCAGAGGAATGGAGTGCTCAATGAGTAATTTAGGCTGACAGGAAAATGTAGAGAGAGAGTAGAAAGTGAGTCTCAATATGGATCTGAAGTTGAGAACAAATTGAAATTTGGCAATTGTATAAATGAGGTAATATTAGTTAAGCCACTGCAGGAGTTCAGGGTTTGAGTTGGAGCTGTTGAAATTTAGTGGAAAGATATAGTACAGGCACCTGTATGAAGGTGATTTCACCTTGCTAATGAAGAAATATTTGAGGCCCTCAAAACCTGGATTTTTGAAATAACAGCGTAGGGGACAGACATGTCATCAGCGTATCATTTGACATTGGCACTAAAAGATGTCTGATATTGCCCTCGTCATTTCAGAATGTTCCTAGATCATTGCAGGGTTTATACTGAGTAAATTTATTTTATTCTTTCATTCTCCCAGCCTTGTTGCCCATCTCTAAATGTCTTTGAAGGAGATGGTGAACCATCTTTTTAAACTCCTGCAGTCACTGTGGTAATAATTACATCCACAGTGCTTTGAGAATGGGTGTTCTTCAATGATGCTTCATTTGATCAGGTCAGATGGAGTAATAAATAACTGGGTTCTGTATACTACACCAGGAAAGGGGAGGTAAAATTTCTGGCAAGATGTTTTTATAAGCCTCATGTTGCTTAAGACTTTGTTAATGAATATGTAGGAGAAGATATGGCAGTCTCCCAGCTTGGAAAATTAAAATGAAATAACGCACTAGCTAACCTACTCATTGGCGTACGGTCAAATTTGGAGTAGCCATGCATTTTGGCTCCAGTACCAGTTTAGCTAATCTTTTGTTATACGAATATACTCAGTAATAGTGTTGATAGGATTTACTCAAAATTAAACACTCTAGTAACCACAAGTATTATCTGGGATTTTTTAAGATTTCCGACACTACGATGGATTACAATTGAATCAGCTAATAGTTCCAAAGCCTTAATGAGACAAACAGATGGAGTATGTGACTTTGTTTTAGAACTTTTCGTATTTTTTTTAATTTCAAAATTCAAATTTCAGATTTTTACTTTGTAACAAGAGGAAATCTTTCATTCCCACATGACACAATTCCAAATTGGTATTTCAAAATCAGGAAATTATTCCTGACAGTTACTTGGGTGCTTGGATGCACCACTCCGTTTTATTCCTTTAAGTGATTTGGATGGTGTTATTGTGTGGAAATCCTTGCTGACCAAGTCTTTGCCAGTAAGCCTAACAAAATTCATCAAATAAACTTCAACTCAAAACTGAAGAATTCAATTTTCTGTTCTTTGTTCATTTTAATTTAAATAGACTGACACTTCAGTTTCTAAGTGTAGGAAATATCTTCCAAAGTCTCTTCAAACATGATTGGAGATAGAAACCCCAAATTCTGACAAATGTTAACATGAAAAGATCATGAGCGAACTTTAGACAGTCTTTAGTGTAATGGGTGTCACATTTCAATTTATATTACAGAGAAGCCTTAATTTTTTGATATCATTGGATTGAATTGCAAAAGTTAGCCAAGATATTTCTAGAACAGGATTCCAAAAATTGTGGAAGCAATGTGTTTCAGAATCAATTGCCCATAGAGTTTTAGTTTATTCCCCAGATTGTTGATTTAATTGTTGTGCAATATTACAAAAATATTAAATTGTGGACTTTCCACTCAGAAGCTGATATGTCAGTGATCCAGTGATTGATTGCAATCCAAGTAATTTGGGAATTGTCTTCCTCATCTCTCAGTAACTTGTGATTGTGTGTGCAGATGTTCCTATCTGTAATATGTGACGCATGAGGAATGGGAAAATCTGGACAACTCTGGCTACACTGGTTGTGAGTGATATGGTATAAATTTGTTCGAGGTTTAACAAATCTTGGAGTTTTGCCCAAATCAGTGTATACAATTTAATCAGAAACAAATGTAACCTTATGACCATTGCCGAGTCAGCCCACTCACATACTTGTATAAATTACTGGTTCATTTTCTCATTAAAACCAAACGAGAAGTTTCTTCTTGTTTCAGAGCCTGTTTCTTGTTTCGATCAAGAAATAATTGTAAAGGGCCTACAGAATAAAATCACATTATCAGCCTAGTTTTGTAATGTGCTTACTATTTTATATCCAATTATTCTAAAAGATACAAATAATTTATTACTGAAGTTCATTAATTTTTATCTATAACTTATTGTGCTTCAGGAACTCAATAGTTTGGCTCTTAAACTAAGGTGTAACTACCCTCAGTATTAACCCATTTTAAAGGTATCCAGCAAAAAAAGCCAAAAATGAAATATAAATTATTATTGGCAGGACATAATTAAGATGTCCTTGTCAAGCAAATATATTGAAGTTCCAAGTTATTCTTCCTTGTAGGTCTTTTAAGTTCAGAATATAAATATCAAATAAAGTAGTTTCTGTAATATAAACAAAAGGGAAGACCTTGTATAAGATAATGTGGCAAAGAAGGAGTGCATCAACTAATGTAATGAAAATCTACCAGCTACAGGATAAGCATTGCAGATTATTTACTTTTGGATTGACAATAATATATTTATAATAATATTACTTATGCACTCATCTTGCGATGTAAATGATGTCAGGTTCACTGGACTCTTTTGTTTTTCCCCCAACATCCCTGTCACCAAACAAAAGTGTGCCAACTGTCTTCCATGGTACTAGTTTAACTTCCAAAGGTGCTGTTCCTCAAAAGAAGACTCTTGAAAATAAATCAAAAGTATCCTTGCAAACAATCCTAGTCAATAATAGATAGTAGATAAATGGGATTAGTGTAGTTTAGTGTTTATTAGTTGGTACAATGATGCTGGGCCTGTTCCTATGCTCTATGATTATATAACAATAAACAATCAGTGGCCTTCTTACTGATAATAGTCAAGCTATGAACCTACTGAGATTATGCTTCATAGAAACAGCTTGTGCATTGCAAAGATTTGGGAATTTATTCTGTCAAGCAGGGTTCCAGAGAACATAGATTTTTGATTCATAGAATCCCTACAGTGTGGAAACAGGCCCTTTGGCCCAACAAGTCCACACTGACCCTCAGAGCATCCCACCCAGACCCATCTCCCTTTATCCCCCTCTAATCTAGGCATCCCTTGAAGACTACAGACAATTTAGCGTGGCCAATCCACCTAAACTGCACATCTTTAGACTGTGGAAGGAAACTGGAGCACCTGGAGGAAACCCATGCAGACACAGGGAGAATGTGCAAGCTCCACACAGATCGTTGCCTGAGGGTGGAATCGAACCTGGGTCCTGGGCGCTGTGAGGCAGCAGTGCTAACCACTGAACCACTGTGCTGCCCCTCCTCCTTTGATGAGGAGTTCTTTTGCTTGGAAAGCTAGGATCAAAGCATCAGCATATATGAAGAGCCACAACTTTAAGGGAGAGATGTCACAGACACGTACTTTGAAGACAACCAGTGCAAGGACAGATCGCTGTAGGATCCCCTTGTTGGACGCAGTTTGCATAGGCAGCTGATTTGATCTCCAACGTGCACAAGGAACTGTCACATTGCTGATCATGGTGTTGTTTACTTACAGTGTTTTCACAAAGCAGATGATTTTGGAGAGCTTCACCACAATGCCTTTGCGCTACATTGCAACATTGGTGCATGATACATCAACAAAGATTGTTTCTGTTTTCAAGCCTTCTCAGAAACTGACTTCAATATGTAAGATAAGTGTCAGATCCTGCTCGGAGTAGTTGGTGTCTATGTGGGAACCTGCCTAGTTTGGGAGACATTGCTGTTCCCAGGGTCAAGCAATGTGATATTAAGAGTAGGGTGAAAGGGTGTTAACTGCATGGACTGTTGGGTGACTTCCCTTTCTTGGTGATTGGAATAGTGCATATTCTGTGATAAACAGGTTTGCTAGCTATTTCCTTCCATGTGATCCTATGTTTTTATATTCTGAGAAAATCCCATTGACTCATGTTGCTTTGTCTGATTTGGTGGTCATTGAAGCATTGTCCAATATGTCTTGAGTGTAAAGACTTGAGAAGTCTGTCTGCTTTGAGACAAACTTGAAAGGCCGTATCAGAGTTGCTTTTACTAATAGCCACCTTCCATATTAGCCAGTATCTTTGAAATTATAGTGAGCTGAGAACTGACAATAGCAGCATTGATTCTGAGTTCCAGCTGTGATTGTTACTCGGGTGGTGTAGGAGTTGGCATTCCTTTCAACCTGTGTTGCTGAAGTCAATCTGCTCCACTGCTTCCTGCTATCTTATGAGGTGTCCTTCATCAAGGATCATGGAGTGCAGTTCCTGTTTCAAAATTTTCATTTTCCCTGTATTCTTCCTGGGGCCATTCATTTTGTGAGATCAGCGGGGGTTGAAAGATTTTTGTCTGAAGCCTTCGGCTGACAGTTTGAGTGAAATGGTTGTAATTTTCAAAGAACGGTGAGATCTGGTTCATGGTGGTTTTTAAGTATCTGCTCTAGACGTCCTAGTTGTCCTGTCATGGATTCCAGTAAGGTTTCCACTTTGAGTTTATGGACAGCAGTGGAGGAAGATGGGAGCACTTTTCAGGAGCTCACCAGAGTTCAGCCACTACTACTGTGGACCAGGAAGCAATGATCGGGTGAATTGTGCTTCTTTCCACTAGTGGAAGGAATGTGCCTCATTGCTTTACATTGTACACAAGTATTAGGGTGGTTCACAGAGGTCCAGTCCACCAGTTGTTCTTCCAGCTGGTGATGTTGTTCAGATACCCCCACATGATTGGCTGGCTGTTGTAGTCACCAGAGTAGATGGTTGGAGGTGCTGCAGACTATTTTATGATATTGGGCCACATGTCATTTGGTAGCTTTTAGAATCTTTATGATAATGGATTGTCTACTTTGATGGAGATATAGAAAGTGTCATCTGAATTTATGCCTTCAGCAGTTTGGTAAGTCTTCCCTGTTTATATTACGTTGGTGCCAGGGAATGTGGTTTCAAGACTAGAGTGGTCTATGAAGTGAATGTCTTCCATGTAGCTATGTCCATTCTCCTATCAGAGAGTTCTTTTACTTTTTGCTCATGATAGATCTTCAGATTTGAGTTGGTATATTCTTATAGCTCATTCCGCTTCTTGGCTTTGGTGTCCTCAAGAGAATGCAGTGACAGTAATACACTGATCTTAACTATTTTAATAAAATTATGCCCCATTGTAGAATTGTGTGGTCCAGTTACAGGAACTCAGCAGCAGCAGTTGGACATTTCGTCTCTCAAAACTGCTTTACCAATCATTGAGTTCATGCTGATCTGTGACCTAGCCCCAATCCCTGTCTTTGCCCATATTTCTTAATACCTGCAGCTAACAAAAACCTATCAATCTCAGTTTCAAAATTAACAATTCATCTACCATCAATTGCTGGTTGCAGAAGAGAGTTCCAACTTTCCAGTACAATTGTGTGAAGGTGAGTTTCCTCATTTCACTCCTGAAAGGTCTGACTTTAAATTTTAAACAATACCCCAGCTCTAGATCTGTTCTCTCAATCTGTCCTCCTTTATGTTGCATCTTGAAACCTTCAAAAAAATCACCTACACCCTTCAAAATTTCAGATGACAAACCTATGTTGTTTAATCTCCCACAGATTCTCCCTTGGAGACAATGAAACAATCAATCCCAACAAGGTCAGACTATCCTACTGAAGGGGTGGCGTCCAGAACTGTTTGCAGTGCTCAGGCATTTGTAGTTTGTTCTTCTGGATATACAGACCTGGATTCCAAAGTCTTTTTGGACCTGTTCAACACAATTTAATGATCTGTCCCCAATTCTATCCTTTTCACCTTCAAAGTGGGTGAGCTCATAATTTCCAACAGTGAAAACTTTTGCCAAAGTTTTTCTTATTCATTTACTATAGTAATATCTCTTTGTAATTTTACACTACTATAATCATTGCTTATAATATCACCCTGTCTTTGTGTCTCGGCAAATTTAGACTTTGGTGTGATTTTTCTAATCCAAGTCACTAATGAGTATGGTGAAGATATCGATCCTTATGAGATACCATTTTATCCTGCCAATTTGAGTAACAGTCCATTATCCCTACTGTCTCCTGCAACTCAGCTAACTTCTTAGCCAAGTCAATAATTTGCCACCAATTCCATGAGTTTTGACTTTGAGTTTTCCAAGGAACTTTATCAAATGCCATTGAAAATTCCATATCAATAATATCCATAGACATTCCCTTGTCCACTACTTAGGTCACCACTTCCAAAAATTCAATCAGATTTATGAGGTATGATCTATACTTTACAAATCAATGCTGAGCTCCTCTCATTAGATGAAAATGTTCATTCAATCTATCTTTAATAATCTATTCTAATAATTTCCTCGCAACAGTTGGGCAGAAAGTTGGAGTTTAATGTGAGAAAACATTAAGTTGTTCATTTTGGAAGCAAGAACAAGACAGCACTGCATATTTAATGGGGAAAATTGCAACACAAGGGGACTTGGGGGTATTTGGGCACAAAACACAGAAAGCTAGCATGCAAGAGCAGTAGGTAATCAGAAAGGCTTTTGGAATGCTGGCCCTTATTTCAAACTGGTTAGAGTGTAAGAGTAAGGAAGTCTGACTACAACTGTACAAGATGCTGGAGAGACCATATCTGGAGTACTGTGAGCAGTTTTGGTCCCCTTATAAATAAAGATATTATTTAATTGAAGGAAGTTGAGAGAAGGTTTACTAGGATGATCCCGGTTTGGAGGAATTGTCATATGAGCAAACGGTTTGGGACTCACTGGAATTTAGGAGAATGAGAGGTGATCTCATTGAATTATGTAGGATTCTTAAAGGGCTTGACAAGGTGAAAGCTGAAAGAATGCTTCCCTTCTTTGGGAGAGTCCAGCACCAGAAGGCATCTTCTCACAGTAAAGTAAGACTGGAATGAAGAGGAATTTCTTCTCTGAAGTTTGTGGGTCTTTGTATCTCCTTGCGACTGACAGCTGTGTGGATGCAGAGTCCTTGTCTTTTTCAAGGCTGAGATAGATTATTGATTAGTAGGGGAACCAAGGATTACGGGGAAAACACAGGAGAGTGAATGTGAGGAATATCAGATCAGCCACAATCCTACTGAATGGCAGAGTAGGTTTGAAGGACCAAATAGCTTACCCCTCTGCCTGTTTCTTATGATCTTCACAGATGGTAATCTAAATAGTTTATAATACCATTCGTCACCTTCCATAGAATTCAGGGAACAAATACTGGCTTTAAATCCCAAGTCTGAAACATCAGACCTGCAGACTTAAGCAATACAACTTTCATTAATATTTTGCCTTTAATTTAGTAAAACATCCTGAGCCACACCAGAAAGAAACAAAGAAGGGTACACTTGGGCAGTGATCAAAGCTTGACTAAATAAGTAAGTTTTAAGGAATCTGTTAAGGGAGGTGGACAGGTAGAGAGACTTAGGTAAGAAACTCTAGAGCTTTGTCCTTCATGGCTGAATTTGGCCAACAATTTTAAGATGAAAACAATGGCTGATGCACATGAGCCTAGAGTTTGAGGAAGGATTCTTGGAGAGTTAAAGGGCTGTAGGGGGTTATAGAGTTAGGAGTGTTAAAGTTATAGAAGAGTTTAAATACACGATAAGACTTTGAAATAAAGACATTCGGGGGTTGGGAGTCAAGGTAGCTTTGTGAGCACAGGGGATTTAGTGTGAGCAATAAAATAGGCAAGAAGGATTTGGATGGGTGTTCATAGATGAGGAGTGGAAAGTAGGAGATCAACTAGAAGAGTTTTTGAACAGTCAATTTCGATAGTGAAAAGAGTATGGATGAAGATGTCAGAAGCAGATGGGCTTAGGTAGGGGCAAGGATCATCAATATTATTGAGGTTGTACTCTTTGTGATGAAGAGGTAATGGTCTGGCTCAGGGTCAAATTAGATGTCATCCTGACTTCAGTGTTGCTGGCTCAAAATCCTGGAACTCTCTGCCCAACAGTATTGTCGGTGTCCCTACATCAAATGGTCTATAGTGGTTCAAAATGGCAGCTCACCACTATCTTCTTTGAGGGAAATTAATGATAGACAGCAAATGATGGTCCTATTAGTGAAGCCCATATTCCACGACTGAAGAATAAAAAGGTTACCAAGTTTGTGAACAGCCTGATTCAACCTAAACTAGTGGCTCGGCACATCCATGAAAACAATAAGCAAGAAACAGAGTTTGTGGGGTGCCAAAGACACACTTCAGTCTCACCAACGTTTAATTAGAGGAAATTTCATCTCATCCAGGGCTGAACATGGCTCAAGGAGTTTATTGACATAGAACTGGAAGCCCTTAGCATCTGTGTGGGACCTGGCATTGTGTTTTCAAGTAAAGGCACCCTGCAGCAGCACATAGTTGACAATCATAGAATCACAGAACTGTGATGTCACAGAAGGACGCTATTTGGTCCATCATGGGTTGCATAACTCCTGGTTTTTCCTTATACCCTTGTGCATTATTTCCATCCAAATAATCATTCAATATCCCTTTGAATGCCTCAATTGAACCTTCCTCCACCACATAAAAAGAAGTGGACATGTACAAATCATTACTGGGGGAAGCTCTCCAGTAGTAATGGTAAGGGTGGGAAGAGAAGTAATTTCAGACGTTTATCTGGTGATTGTTGAATAGATAGGAATGGAATCTTCCGTAGGAAGTTCCACTCAGCTATAATGTAAGGTTTGTTCCACTCTGTCTACTGATAACATACTATTGTGTAAGAGATTTATTTTTAAACTTTTGAATGCTACTTAAAATGTTAGTTAGGAGAAAGACAATGGGAGTGTCATAGTAAAATTATTTAAAGTTTTTTTTTGAAAATTCCAAGGTGGTCTTTTCAAAAAGAAACATTCCTTGCACTTGTACAAGACTGCTGTGGGGTACAAACCACTTCTGGAAGTGATTTCTTGAAAGTTTTTGCATGAATACTGGGTTCATTTAGAATGGTGACATCCTGTTAGGTCTCTTAATGATTTTAGGAGTGAAAGTGAGGTGAGCCACCACATGTACACTGGATTAAAAAGGCTGCAGTTTTTAGAAGGATGTAAATGTACAGCTAATGGATTGCCACAGGAGACGGGGATTGATTTCAGATTTCCAAACTCTGCACCATTTTGATGTTGTACATCATGCTTTTCCTATTGTGTAAAGGAGCCTAGGGAACTGCACAGATACATAACTGGCAGATCCCTGTTGAAACATTTCTCCTTATATAGAGTTCCTGGACTATTCTGCACATCAGCAGAACTTTGTTTCCTAATTGCATTTTGCTTTTTTGATTGGCATCGCGTTAAATCTTAATAAATGCCAGCTAATGCTAAGCTTGGAAGGTTCACTTTTATGTCAAATATCATATTTAAATGCAATTACTAAATAAATGAGCTGTTACGCCAAGATTCCAAATGTGCTATTTTTGATCTGCAATTTACAGCGAGCTGGTTCCAAACTGAAAGTTTCTTGGCAACTCGTTCTAGGTTTATAGGAAAGTTAGTTTCATAATGGACGTGGTGCGATGTGAAACAGAGGAGAAAGTGAACTGGCATCCGACCACATTCCCTCCACCTGACGCCTTGTATCACTTAATAGTACTTCGTTTCCCTACTCCAGATTTCGAGAGCATGCACTCTCTATCCTGATCCAGTGAGGTTACCAGGCAGCCTCCCATCAAAAGTTTGGGATGGGCCTTAAGCCAAGATTTTTTTTCAGAAACGAGCAGAGTTCCTAGTGGTGTGCCTGAAGCTGCAGTAGAGAACATTAACGTCATTCTGTTTTTTTAAAAAAAAGATTCCTCTCAAGGCAACAGGAAAAACCCCCATTTCTCCACGCCGGAGGCGTCCCCTCCAAAGGGTGAGTCCACTCCCAGTCTGACCGCCGGAGTCTGCTCCCTTCAGCAGTTCTCCAGAGCAGCTTCGGCGGTGGTCTCTGCTTAAAGTGCTCGCCAACTCTACCGAAAAAAGTGAAGTTTGGAAAACTGTCCCGTTACAATGACCGGAAAAAGACGGGTCAAGAGGGACGCGGTTTGGTTGAGCTGCTGTGTGATTTTGATCAGTATTTTACTGTCCCATGTACAAGCTACACCTCCAGTTTCCAGATATCATCTATACTCGGCCAGGTCCCCACCCCGGCAAACTACCAACAGCCTCACAGGACGTAACAAGTAAGTCCAGTTTGCTTTTTAAATTTCAAAAGTATACTTTATTTAAAAAAAACTTTAAATACATAGTTAGTCATTGGAGCAGTTCGATTCTTCACAAATGGAGAACAAACGTTTCTTACTTATATAAGTCTATACATATATTTAAGGCACCAGGAGGGTTCAAGAACCGAATGGTCTCCCATTATAGTTTAGCAGAAAGAGCTCAGACGGTGGAAATCAGTCCAGGACTTTGGCCAGACCACTCTGGGGGGGGAAGAAAATTTTTTATAACAGCGATCACAGAGTGTCCACTCTTCCTCATATCAACATTTTCTGATTAATTGTAACTTTTCTAGCAAAGTGAACTGTAGGATTTATTTATATAAATATTTATTTAAAAACGGGGAGCAACTTGGATTTAAATTGATGCTAAGTGGACTGTTTTAATTTCTGCCTCACCTTGTTCCTTTGGTCCAAGGTTGGCTGGCGTGGAGCCAAAGTTTCAAAGTGTATCTCATACACAATTCGTGTGGAGTGGCCTTGGAGTTAGTGTCCTTGCCGTCTGCAGGGTTGGAGCTGCCTTAGTGTCGCGCCGTAGGGTTTACCCGCGCCTCTGCTGTCTGCGGCCCGTTCTGATTCTCGCGCTTTGTGTGTTTTGTCTCCGTGCTCCTACAGGAACTGGTGCGCTTACATTGTGAAGAAGAACGTGACTTGCTCGGTGCTGGACGGCGCAGAAAGTTACATCAGGCCGGAATATCAGCCCTGCCCCTGGGGTCAGCCCAACTGCCGTCCTGCCATGCTGTAAGTAAGAAGCGATCCGCTCCGGGTGACGAGGGAGGGAACCACAAGGCACACACGACAGGGCGCAGGGCAAATCCAGTCTCTCCTTTCAATACAACATGCCTCACACCCAAACTACATCCTGCTTTTCAATACATTCCTTAATATACCAAGTCACCAACGAGAGAAATCCAACAATAAACTGATGTATCATCTCAGCTGATAACCCGACATGTTTATAGCTAAACATCTGGACTTAAGTTTTCTTGCCTCCACTACTGTAAACACCGGATTGCAAATCCGTTTGTTTCTGTATCTTCAAACTCCGGGCACCTCGATATATATGAAAACAATCAGAAACAATGCTGTTTTTGTCAAATTAAATGCTATAATTGAATGCCCTTTGGTTTGGCTCTGGTAAGTACCCAGATTTACTGCATGTGGTCCCGCTGGGGAATTCTGACATCCGGGAGGCGATGTTCATCCACAAATTACATTCGCCCATTGCAGCCAGCCCAGAAGCCGCCTGTAATCCGTTTATTTCCATGTGAATGCCAGCGGAGTTTGAGTCGCTGTCTCCTCCTCTAAGCCCAGATATCATCGACGTTTCAGCGCTAATGAAAACACTTGGATAGCTCCCTGACATCGTCCCTAGCGCCCCCAGCACCCACTTCCCAACATGACCCACTCCACCCTGCCTGACAGCAATGGCCTTTGGCGCCAGTGTTAAATACAGATTGGCCGGGAAGTGTTAAATAGCCGTAAGGTATGGCGTGATCTACTTTCAGCTTTTTAACTACTTTTTACATCAGTTTAGAGATGTATCATTCCGAGTTTATCAGGTTGATAACACTGGATCTCTTATTCCAGGGAGACCCACAGAAATGCTGTTGACATGAGGGAAGTTTTAGCAAGATAAACATGCATGAGCATTACCCTTCCACAAGCTGAACTATTGAAGCTTTAGACATAAAACATCTTCAAAGTGTTATGTGTGCCATAGTCATGTTAGAGCATTAAATGTACTCATTGGAGTTTAGAAGAACAAGAGGCAACCTTGATGAAACACATAAGATAAATTATTATTGGAGGGTGTCCAAAGAAGGTTCACTTGTGTGAACACAAAAAATACTGGACATCACAGCAGGCCAGGCAGCATCTATGGAGAGAGAGCAAGTTAACATTTTGAGTCTAGATGACTCTTCATCTTCCCTTGTATGATCCTGGGTATGAAAGGGTTGTCTTATGAGAGGTTGAGGAGGTTCGGTTTGTTTCTGTAGGGAGTTTGGAAGATTGAGAGGTGATCTTATGAAACATAGGTGGCTTGATAGGGTAGATGCAGAAAGATTGTTTCCTTTATGAGAGAGTCTAAGGACCAGAGGGTATAATTTCAGAGTGAGGGGTCATCCACTTAAGACAGAGATGGGGAGGAATTTCTTTATCACAGAGGACTGCTGAGGCTGGGTCATTAAGTATTTTCAGTGCTAAGATGGGCAATTTTCTAACCATTAAGGAAATCAAGGATTGTGGGGAAAAGGTAGGAAAGTGGAGTTAATGATTATCAGATTAGTCATGATCGATTGGCTGAATGGCCTATTTCAGTTCCTATGTCTTATGCTCATTAAATAGTGACAGGTCAGCCTAACTCTAGTGGTAATCTCTGATCTTCTATGCGCCGTCCACATTAACATATTTTGAAACATAAAGTTACAGAGAAAACCAGAATATACATGTAACTGCTTCACTATGCCTAACCACATTCACTAAAGTCTGTTTGATGGCGTGAATCTGTTCACTCAAGATCAGACTCTTGTCAGTCATTAATTTTTGTGGGCATTGTGTGTTGAGGCTACAACACAGAGTAATGACTGGACAATTCTTCATGTTGTCAGATAAATGACTCACAATCTGATGCTTTGCCAGATAGAGCTTAGTTATTTCTTGGGCCAGTGTGTTCCTGTAATCCAAATCATCAGCACTTTTTGTGGTCTATCCATCACCAGTCAAGTACACAGATTGTTTATCTGGGCTGACAATCTATGTGGATTAGGTGCCACATTCAAGATTTGGAGTTGAAAGTGAAAACTTTACAAAAAAGTTTGGTCTTGGTTCTGGAGATATTTAAATCATAGGGCAGAATATTTAGGGCCCGTGGTGGTGGGTTTGCTGGCAAGGGTTTGGGGTAGGGGCCGTGAACTTCCTAATGTCATCCTGCTGCCACTCCTCCCTTCCCTCACCTGTCAGTCATTTACAGGCATGGAGATGTACATGAGAAGCCTAGGTCAGCCAACCAGCTTCCATGCCCCACTTAACGCCCTTATGGACATTGATCACACAGCCTCAATGGGCGAAGATGTTTTGGGTGCTGTGTTCGTGGGACTGAGAGGTTTAATATCTGTCCAGGTTACCCTATTTGGGCTTTGGTCAGGGGGAAAAACGAGACTGGGGATTCTCCATTACTGGCCAATTTTCCTGATCAAGGTTCATCCTGATCTCTACCTGCCTTCATCTTGTAGAATCATAGAATCCTGACTGTGCAGGCAGAGGCCATTCAGCCCATCAAGTCTGCACCAACTCTCTGAAGAGAATTCCCCCCCCCCCATCACAAACCCACCACCCCACTGTAATCCCACATTTGCCATGGCCAATCCACCTAACCTGCACATCTTTGGATTGTGGGAGGAAACTGGAGCATCCTGAGGAAACCCACACAGACGTGGGGAGATTGTGCAAACTGCATACAGACAGTCGCCCGAGGCTGGAATTGAACCTGGGTCCCTGGCACTATGAGGTAGCAGTGCTCTCTTGGGTCCTCTTTTGTCCGTGGCTTCTCCATCAAACTCCCTGCCTGTTCTCTCTACCCGCAAGGCCTCTCCTCTCATCTCCATTGTGACAATCTTGAATTTACCATCATCTTGACTTCGTTTAGGGATACTGCCTGCAATTGCAACAATGGCCACTACTCCCTTTGGTGCTGCTGTGACTACAGAACTGTCTGCCGTCTGATTGACTGGGAGCTCTCTGAAAAGAAATTACTTCCAAAGTGAAGGACAGAAACTCTGCCACTTGTCAGTCAATGCAAATGTCTCCTGCTGCTGACATCCACAATAAGGAATAGATAGCCCATCACCCATTATTCTTTAAATTTGTCTTTTTAATATTGAAATCATCTTTCCTTGGGCATGTAGGACAGAGTTAGGTTCCTTAACTGTTTGCCTCAGCAACCTTTGTTGGGAGTGGAAAATTATTCAGAGTTTCCACTCCTGCTTGCTATTCAGGCAGCCTGCAGGAAAATGCAAGTGTGTGGAGGTTGAGTAAGGACCAGAATTAGCTGATATGTTCACAATTGTTGTAGCGTGCTGACATTCATTGACTAGACTGGCATGAATTATCAACCAATTGGCAGATATAGGTGGGGATGGTGGGGTGGGGAGCGAAGGTGGTAGACTTAATGGTGTGAACAGCCAGTTCCTCCAGGAAAAGGGGGTAGAAATTAGAAAGAAAATGTAGATTGTAGAATTGTTCTAAAACTGCAATTTTTCTTTGAAGTAAAAGCATGAATATTTGTACTGTTAAAATGCTTCAGAGGAATGGTGTGGTTTAAAAATGGTTGCATCCTCTGTAAAGTTGCCAGGGAAACTTCTTCATCTCAAAACTTAATAATTTTCTCCATGTTGCAAATACATCACAACACTGAAATGTTGTGTTGATGAAACAGTCCATGTTCTTTTTTTTAAAACCATAAAAATGGCAATGGTTTTCCTTTCTAATTAATTTGCATTGTAGTTTCCAGTAATAACTTCAAAAGTACCTCATTGGCTGTGAAGTGCATTGGGAGGCTGTGAGATCCTGAAGTGCTGCACATAAATGTTATTAGTGTTGGCACTATAAACTCTCACATTGTCATTCAATTACTAACAAAAACATACAACATAAGCGTTACCTTAGTAGGGCCTCTGTGTAAGTTAGGAACAGGATGGGTTGAGTACAGCTGTTTGTTTCCATCCACCTGCATCTTGACCCCTATCCCACGGTGACAATGAGTAATGTGCCACATCTTCCACTTCTGGCTTGCCTTCAGGGATGGGCCACTGAATCATTAAAATATTTCAGAGGTCTGAATTTTTAAAAAAAATCAAAACTGAAGGATGATAGTAAAGTCAGTTTAAAAAGAAGCGCTGCTGCTTTTAAATAATTCCTTCTACTTGATATCTCTTGAGTGCAAAAGTTCCATGTCTGTGTTGATATAAACGTTCCTCCCTGAATGGAAGAGGTTTGATCAGATAGGGAGACTTTCCAAGGGAAATCCTTTCAAATTCTCCTGAGCATTTCTGTGGTTTAACCCTGTAATTAAAACTGATAAGGAGCTAGTTGGAATGGGCAGCTGAAGGAATTGCTCTAAAGTCAAATACCTTTTAATCATTTGTGGCCCCATACCCTTTAGCTAATTACAAGAAACATCAGCTGCAGGGAAATAATTAAAACGTTATACATAAATACTTGCAGATTAGGCATGGTTAACCACTCAAGTGCTGAAATTTAAGCAAGCCGTCCTTTAAAAAGCTCCACTTGGTAGATAGATTTGTCTACTATTGTGCTTCAGAGACTTGTGATTGTAGGCAACAATTATTTAGATCAATGAGATTAATATTATAAGATATAAATTACTGCTACATTGCGATGAAAAGGAAGACAAATAAACTTGCTTGGCTTTATCATACAGACCAACAGTATTTCAGTGGCATTCACATTAAACGATTTGCAACATTGCATTATTTTGTTTGAGTTTATCTTGTATATCCTGAAGAATATAGACATTCAATCAAGGTAAATATGTCTGAAGCAATGCAGTGCAATAATCAAAGGGCGTAATAAACAGGCTGGAGTTTTTTTCATGCCTTTCCTATTTATTCATAGTTACTCAGTAATGATCCCCACTAATGTGTTGATGCTGCATGCTTTTGCTTCTATGAAACATGGTAAAAGTGTGAGAAAGGTAAATAATTCAACAATAAGTGTTCAGAGATTTTGGTTACGTCATTGTGTTGTTGAGATTGCATTTCCAATTGCCATCATGTTGAAAATTGAACTGTGTTTAGATTGGGGTCAGTTCAACACCAATATGAACAAGATTGATTAAAATATAATGTTTGCATATATCTGTATAAAATACATGATACTAAAACAGAACAAAAAAAAAGTATACTATAAAAATACATATTGAAGATAGAACCACAGAAGAGTTACAGCACATGAAAGAGATCATTCAGCCCATCATTTCCGTCCTGGCTGAATAAACTCATTTACCAGTACCTGGTCTATAGCCTTAACAGTGTCAGCATTTTGGATGCAGATACAGGTTCCTTTTAAATGAATTAAAGGTTTTCACCTCAAACACCAAACTGAGCAGTGAATTCTAAATACCCAGCATTCTCTGGTGAAAAGATTGTTTTTACTTCATGTTTCCTCTAACTCTTTTATCAATCACCTTAAATCTGTGCCCTCTGGTAATTGACCGTGAGGGGAAGCAGGTCTTCCTTGTCCACTCTATCCAAACTCCTCTTTATTTTTCACATCTTGCTCAAGTCATCTCTTAGCCTCCCCTGTTTGAAGAAAAACAACCTTAGGGTATCTAATCTTTCCTTTTACTTGTAATTTCTGAGCCCTGGCAACATTCTTGTAAATCTCTCGTGATCAAAACCGTGCATAAAACTCCAGCTGTGGCCTAATTTGTGTCTTAAATAATTCAAACTTCATGTTCCTGGTTTTGTATTGAATACTTCGTCTATTGAAGAAAAAGCATTCCATATGTCTTCTGTGCCACCTTAGCTGCCTGTCCTACGACCTTCAGGAACTTGTGAGCATGCATCTCAAGGCCTGTCACTTCCTCTATCCCTCTCAATATCCTTTCACTTATTGTGTATTTCCTTACTTTATTTGGCTGCCCCAAATGCATAAGCTCCCACTTCTCTGCACTGAATTCCAATAGCTATTTTGCCATCCACTCAACCAAATCATTGATATCTTCCTACAGTCAACAACCATCCTCTTCACTAGCAAGTACCCAGCTATTTTTTGTGTTATCTGTAAATTTTACAGTCATGCCATTTAAGTGTAAGTAATCAACATATACCACAAATAGCAAGGGAACTAACACTTCTTTATTCATTCATGAGATGAGGGTGTCACTGGCTAGGCAGCATTTATTGCCCATCCTATTTGCCCAGAAGGCAGTTAAGAGTGACCCATATTGCTACAGGTCTGGAGTCACATGTAGGCCAGACCCGGTAAGGAAGGCAGTTTCCTTCCCTAAAACATATTTGTGAACCAGATGGGTTTTTCTGAAATTGACAACCGTCATCATTAGATTATTAATTCCAGATATTTGTTGAATCCTGCCATGGTGGAATTTGAACCTGGGTCCCCAGAGCATTATCTGGGTCTCTGGATTAACAGTCCAGCGATAATACCACTAGGCCATTGCCTTCCCCGTTGGGCCCTATAGAACACTACTGGAAATTCCTTTTCATCCGGGAAAAAAATAGTCATTGATTATGACCCCGTTACCCTTTTTATTTCTCCTTTCATTGAGCCAGTTATGGATCTAACTCACCACATAGGCTTTGATTTTTCTGAACAGTCTTTTCAACAGATCTTTTCAAATGCCTTATGAAAATCCATGTGGACAACATCCACTTCTGTACCCTCATCAATCATTCTTACTTCCTCAACAAATTCAACTAAGTCACAATGAATAAATCACAAACTTCCCTCAAAAAGCAGGTTGACTAATCTGTGGTAACAAGGTGTGGGGCTGGATGAACACAGCAGGCCAAGCAGCATCATAGGAGCAGGAAAGCTTGACGTTTCGGGCCTAGTCCCTTCATCAGAAATGGAGGAGGGGAAGAGGGTTCTGAAATAAATAGGGAGAGAGGGGGAGGCGGATAGAAGATGGATAGAGGAGAGGATAGGTGGAGAGGAGGCAGACAAGTCGAAGAGGCGGGGATGGAGCCAGTAAAGGTGAGTGGAGGTGGGGGGGTAGGGAGGAGATAGGTCAGTCCAGGGAGGACGGACAGGTCAAGGGGGTGGGATGAGGTTAGTAGATAGGAGATGGGGGTGCGGCTTGAGGTGGAAGGAGGGGATAGGTGAGAGGAAGGACAGGTCAGGGAGGCGGAGACGAGCTGGGCTGGTTTTGGGATGCGTTTGGGGGAGGGGAGATTTTGAAGCTTGTGAAATCCACATTGATACCGTTGGGCTGCAGGGTTCCCAGGCTGAATATGATTTGCTGTTCCTGCAGCCTTCGGGTGGCATCACTGTGGCATTGCAGGAGGCCCAGGATGGACATGTCGTCTGAGGAATGGGAGGGGGAGTTGAAATGGTTCGCGACTGGGAGGTGCGATTGTTTGTTGCGAACTGAGCGTACGTGTTCTACAAAGCGGTCCCCAAGCCTCCGCTTGGTTTCCCCGATGTAGAGGAAGCCACAACGGGTACAGCGGATGCAGTATACCACATTGGCAGATGTGCAGGTGAACATCTGCCTGATGTGGAAAGTCTTCTTGGGGCCTGGGATTGGGGTGAGGGGGGAGGTGTGGGGGCAAGTGTAGCAGTTCCTGCGGTTGCAGGGAAAAGTGCCGGGTGTGGTGGGGCTGGAGGG
>JAHRHZ010000074.1:4148703-4165283 GCA_024137785.1 Ginglymostoma cirratum | reverse complement strand
TCTATCCGCCTCCCCCTCTCTCCCTATTTATTTCAGAACCCTCTTCCCCTCCCCCATTTCTGATGAAGGGTCTCGGCCCGAAACGTCAAGCTTTCCTGCTCCTACAATGCTGCTTGGCCTGCTGTGTTCATCCAGCTCCACACCATGTTATCTCGGATTCTCCAGCATCTGCAGTACCTTTTATCTTTGACTAATCTGTGGGTTTCTTCACATAACAGTTAATCTTGTCTCTCTGTATTGATTCCAGTAACTTGCTGATTGCTGAGATCAGATTTCCCAGCCTATAAGTAGCACCCTTCTTTTTAAATAAAAGTACAATATTTGTAGACTTCCAATCCTATGATACCTCACCCATACCTAGTGAGGATTGGAAAATGATCCTCAGATCATCTGCTACTTCCTTGCTGGCTTCCTTTAACAGTCTGGAATATAATTCATCCAGTCCTGGTGATTTATCCACTTTCAATTCAGTCAGTCCCTCCAATATTTTCCTTCTCATTATGCTTCTTTCATTTAATATCACATTCTTCCTTTATAACCAAAATATCTGCATAATTTCTTTCCTTTGTGAGGACCAAGACAAAGTACTCATTTAGAACCCTGCCCACATCCATGTACAAGTTATCATGTATATCTCTGGTGGGCCTAACCAATTCCTTAATCATCATCTGGTACTTAATGCATTGGTTGAATAACTTTGTTTTTTTCTTAATTTTATTGGTCAATTTTGTTTTAGTGCCCTCTTTGCTTTCTTAATTTCTGTCTTCAATTCACCCTCTACTTTGTCTACTTCTCTGAGCTTCCTAAAGTATTACTTTCTAAAATATTGTCATGCGTTCTATATTTCTACTTCATCTTGTCTGTATGCTTTTGAATAATCAAGGATCTCCAGATTTGGCACTACCATTCTTTTACTTTGTGTGAGCAAATCCAAACTTCTGAATGCCTTGCACGTATTTGGCAGTGACTTTCTTTCAAGTAGATGTGACTAGTCCGCTTTTGTCAGAACATCTCCCAAATTTCTAAAGTTTGCCTTCCCCCGGTTTGGAATTTTTACTCGTGCTCTGTCTTCATCCTTTTCATTAATGCTGCTAAATCTAACTGTTATGAACTTCAAAATGGTCACCCGCTGCTACTTCATCCAGTCTTAATTTCCTAAGACTAAATCTAGAATTGTGCCTTCTCTTGTCGAATTAAATTATGTTTATCATCAAAATTATTGTTTGTTTAAATTACAATTAACCCATGCACTTGCTCCTTAGATGATCACCATGTGACCTAATGGAATAGTATTAATGTTTTAAGCATAGATAATATTGACTGGGACTCATTTTTGCTTTCCAGTGGTGTTAATGAATTAAGTACAGAAATAAGGAATGTTATTAAAGTTTCCTGATACTAAATTTGGAGGCATGGTAAATTTAAGCAAGATTGCAGGAGCATGTAGATGTTTAGTTGAGTGAGTCTTGTAGGTGCCCACTACAATTCATACATAGAAATATTAGGTACTGCATTTTTGGAAAAAGAGGCAGCAAATGATGATGCCTGAGTTTTGCACTCAAATCAAAATGACAGCACTTGCCCCTGATCTGACAAAAAAGGCCTATAACAACTTAGTGATGTCTGTCGCGAGGATTTTTTCTTTCCTGATGTTTATTTATCTGGCGTCGTCAAGGGGATTCCCAGCAGTATAGGAGCAAAGATGTCATCAACTAGGTTAAGCAGCCAAATCATGTCATGTGTGCTCTTCCCAAAGTCAGGTTCTTGAATTATTGTCAATTGCTGCTGCTTCATCCTGAGCTATTTACTTGGCAGTTTTTGTCAGAGGTGGTTTGCCATTGCTTTTCATCCTCTGAATCAGGGCTAGGAGGTACATCCCAAGTGTACCTCAGTTGGAATGGGAATCAAGTTCATAGTGTAAACGTCACCCACTAAGCAGCCAAGTTACATTGAAGAATTCTCACAGGTCCCAAATCTGAAAGTTAAAACCATATTGTCTTTCTCTTTTTTAATATCATTTTACACATAATGAAATGAAAACTGGAATACACACATAGGTTTACTAGAAACTGGAATGTCAAACAGCTTAGTGTTTATTATTTTATAAAAAGCCATAAGAGAAATTTGACATTACATAAACATAAAATTCATTTCTGCAGTGTTATTGTCTAGCAATAATTGTGAACCTAGTACGTTGTTAAAATCCAAATTACTTTTCATTCAACAAGATATAACTTCCTCAGGGCTTTTTGTAGCCAGACTAATGGTGAGAAAATGGGAGCTCTCATCAGTTTATGACTTCTAATTGATTGCAGTCTGTGGAGACTTCAGCAGGGAGTCCGTGGAGAAGTATGGAATTACTGACATAAACTTCTAGATTTCCACATTTAACTGCACGTATCTTGGCCCCAAAAGTACCTGTCAGTAACGATGGGGAACACTGACAATTTTGCCATCAATAGAGCTGAAAGCTCTGGGCCACACGTAAGTGGCAAGGTTCGTAATTTAGCAAAGGAACAAAGTGGGCTAAGGTTGCTGAAACTTTAAACGGAAGGATGGTAGTTAAAACAAAAAGGAAAACATCCTCTGGAATTTAAACATAAGCCATTAAAAGTAAGTGATGGAACTTATGCTAATCTGTAAATTGGCTGGACTACTGAAGAATAATACATGCAATTCTGATTTTTAAAAAAGGTAGAACCGTGGAAAGGAATTAATGAGGATTCATTAAAATCTTCTATTTCGGGTCCGGCCCACAACACCACAATCTCACCAAGTGTAGGGAAAAGAGACAGGTCCCAACTCTACTCAGGTAAAGTATGGATTGAACCCCATGGTATTGGCACCATTCTGGTTCACATTGGTTGTCCAGCTAGCTAATCCAATGTGACCACGTTGCTGGGGAAACATGCAGCTTTATGTGCATGAAGTAGTCCAGGGCTAAGAATGGTGATAGCAGAGGCTTCAATGTTCTTTCCATTCTGTGGCTGACCTGCAATCTCGTTCAGTCTTACTCCCTGCTATTGGCGAATGTTGGAAGGGTTTAGAAATTGATATGTAGCCCGTTTGACCGCATTATGAATGCACTTTCCAGTTTGAAGTGGGATGTAAAAGCTACTGACTCAGAGGCAGGGGACCTACCACTCCACCATTATGACGGATTGGATATTCTAATTCTGAAAAAGGGCCTGAATAATTGGTGCTTTCTTATTTAGACACGAGGAGAAGGACAAGATTTTTGTTATATACATATCCATGTTTATTTTGTGAACTATTTTCTTCATATGTTTTTCCAATTAGATATCGCACACATTTTCGTCCAGTATATAAGGTTGCATATAAGGTGGTGACTCAGCTGGAGTGGAGGTGTTGCCCTGGATTTAAGGGCGAAGATTGCAAGAATGGCCAGTCACAACACACTGCAACTGTTCCACTGCAGCCTTCTGCCCCGAGACAAAGAAATCTTAGTAAGACTATGATATTTACCTGATTATTTTAAATGATTACTAAATGAGATCATACTAAATTGGGACATTTTTGCAAAATTATAAATTAATTTTTTGTAAATTGTTTCTTATAAGTCCTTCCATGCAGCTTATCTAGATCACCGATGCATCATATTCATCGTCATACACCAAGACAGTGAGGTTTCACTTCAATCCGGAATTGGCACCTGCTTTATCTGTTTGTGTCATCCCCGGTTGCTGTAGTGAAATTTACATAAATAATTAAGTACATAAAAACTAATAAACTACCTTGTATAAGGTACTGTTAAGTGTCTAGTAGGTAGCTTGCTTAGTTTATTTATTGGTTTTGTTTGATGTAGTAACTAGCCAAAGAACAGAATATTCATCATTTAAACTAAAATCTTCTCAGAATACCAAAACTAACATGAAATTCGGAACAATTAGTGTTTGCACAGAGGAAGTTTTACACGGTTAAAAGAATTTAACTCATTTCTGACAATCTGCCAATATTTAACAGAAGGCTCCAATTTCAATGTCTCATTTAGTTCTTCAGCACTGGAAATAAATGACTGCATGTGCTCTTTTTCCCTGGCCGTGTGTTTTCTGCTTCACGGTAAAAGTGATTAACATGCTGTGTAAGGCAAAACCTGATATTGAAATTGAACATTTTATAGACGAGTTTAAACTTTCTCATATCGCCTTCAATATATGGCAGGCTACAAGACAGTCATCTTCTCCCAAATGCTGAAAAAAGAGGTATCATGCAATCAGGGTTTCTTCTTCTTGAGTTCTCTGCTTGACGGCAGTTTCTGACCTTAAGCGCGATAATCCTCAACATAGCTAGGGCAAGGCTTCAAATCCACCCCAGTCAGAACGAGATTTAAACTCCATGCTGTTGACAACAGTTTTATGCACACTGGTTGTCTGTCCCCTGAGGCTGTCCTCATTGCATGATTAGGGTGGAAGGGCACGCTATCAGATCAGGAAAGAACATCATGGGAGTCCACAGGATTGTTTCCTGGATCTTGGGGTGGAATTAGGGATTGCTAGGAGATTGAGGAGATAGGTTGTGCCTGGAGATCTGGGTTGGGACCAAGTTTGGGGATATCGAGACCGGAAGCAGCAGTGTTTGAGGTGATACTAGCTTTGTTTATCGTTCTATGCTGTTTGACTTTGGGGTTTCCAGAGGAATTTGTCCATTGTGCTGACTGCCTTGGGTTCAAGGCATCTGATAAGGTACCACACATTAGGCTACTTAATAAGAAAGAGCTAATGGTATTGGAGATGGTATATTTGCATGGATAGAGGATTGGCTGACTGATAAAAGACAGAGAATTTGCAGAAGGGTTGCATGTCAGGATGGCAACCTGTTAACTGCTGGAGTGCCACAAAGATCAGTGCTGGGGTCACAGTTATTTACAATATGTATTAATTACTCAAATGAGGAAATTGAATGCACTGAAGCCAGGTTTGTGAATGACAATAAAAAAGGTGAGAAGGCAAGTGGTGAGGATGACACAGGGATATGAACAGATTGAATAAGCGGGCAAAACTTAGCAATTGGAATAGAACGTGGGGAAATGTGAGGTTATGCACTTTGGCAAGAAGGATAGGTCATTAGAAGGATATTATTAAATGGAGGAAGACTGCAGAAAGCAATTGAATAGAGAAGTTTAGGAGCCCTCGACCATGTATCACAAAAAGCTGGCTTCCTATTTCAGCAAGTTATGGAGAAGGCAAAATGTTTGCCTTTATTTCAAAAGCAGTATATTATTAAAGTGGGGAGATTTTGCTAAAATTATGCAACACACTAGTCAGACCACAGCTGGAATAGTGTGAACAGTTTTGGTCCACTTATCGAAGGAAAGGTACACTGTCATTGGAGTCAGTCCAAGGAAGATGAACTAGGCTGATACCACATAAGATGGTCTTATGAGGGGAGGAAAAGTAGGTTAGGCATGTACTCATTGGCGATCAGAAGAATGAGAGAGCAACCACATTGAAACATGCAGGCCTCTTAGGGGACCTGACAGGGTAGGGGCAGAAAGGTTTTTTTCACCTTGTGGGAGATTCTAGGATCGGAGGGCATAACTTCAGAATAAGAAGTTGCATGTTCAACATAGAGCCGAGGAGGAATTTCTTTTCTCAGACAGTAGTGAATCTTTGGAGTTCTTTACCAAACAGGGCTCTTAAGGCGGGGACATTAAGTATATTCAAGGCTGAAATAGACATAGACAGTAAGGAAATCAAGGATTATGTCGATAATGCAGAAAAGTGGAGTTGATGATTATCAGATCGGCCGTGATCTCATTGAATAGCAGAGCAGACATGATGGGTTGAATTGCCTCCTTCAGCTCCTGTGTCTTATGGTCTTAACATGATAAAAGTTGAAGCGCTGACATCATACCAGTGCTAGCACAGGCATGATGGGCTAACTTTCCAATCCAAATTTCTGTACTGCTTTTGGTTCAAGAAATCTTTTTTGGATTTTACCCAACTGATTTTGACTATATTCATTATCTCACGTGTTTCAACAACATTGATAATTGTTTCCTTTTTTGAATGTCATACGCTAGATTATTGGTCCCCAAACATTTTTCAAGGATCCCTTTCCAAATGTGTTAGTAATTACATGTTTTCAATTTAAGTTATAGTGCAATGATGTTTTTTGCACATTCATGCTTTGGAATATGAAGGCCGCCAGAGTCCTGTTAAAGGAACTGTGTAAAATTTTGCTGGGGGTATCTGATTCATCTACACTGATGTAATTGGTGATTGAAAACTTTTTACACCCCCATCTGAGTCCTGTTAAAGGAACTGTGTGAAATTTTGCTGGTGGTATCTGATTCATGTACACTGATGTAATTGATGATTGAAAACGTTATACACCCCCGGCTGAAATCAGCAATGAAATCCCTGTATAATACTCAGTGACATCCCATATTTTCTTGGAGTGGGATTCAGCTTGAAAGTGCCTGTTGGGTACTCTGATGCTGGTTCTTTTGCACCTGTCACTTCTCGCTTACTCACTCCACAATTCAAAGTGTTTCAGAGTTCTCTTTACCCACTGCAGTTGGCCACCCTGTCTGAATTAGAATATTGCAGACACACTGCCTGTAATGAGACTTTTCTGCCATTGGGACATCTCTATTAACTCCAACGACTAATAGCACATAACAGGCATTCCATCTTTGTCGTCACAGCAATAGGATTTGTTTATATTATTCCACGGACCCCCAGAAAGTCTTTACAAACTCTGTGGACTCCAGCCTAATAACCAACAAAGTAAATGAGAGCCACATTCTCAAATGGAACAACCAAATCAAAGCCTGCTAAGGCCCACTGCTTCACAGAGTTGCTTTTAACACATTGGATTATCTTCAAATAAATCCAGCACCAACTTTAGACATCAAATGTAAAGGGACGGGAGACTTCTTCAATTCAGAGGACAGCTATTTATCATGTCTGAGCATAAACTTGCTTGAAATTATAAGCCCTGCGTAATGCACAGTTACCACTACTTACTTGAATGCAGTAGCCTTTTCCTTGTATATACCAAATATTACAGGGTAACAGTGACGATTGTGGTTTCACAGCAGGATGCAGTGCTCATGGCTGAAAGAGTGGTCATGCTTAGATAAAAGAGGTAACTTGGAAAATGGATATAATGGACCAATGGACAATTTTAGAGCGTTCTATATCTGTGGTAAATGATCTAAAATAATCTTTCCCCAGCTGTTTCCTGGTGACCCCTTCCATTCTGTCAGAGAATTTATTGACAGCACAATGAATAGGTCACAATGGGAAGAATATCATCACCAGGAAAGGAGTGGGCAGGAGACTAGAATTGAGGCTGAAGTGAAAACAGCCATGTTTTGGGGCAGGTTCGAGGGGCTGAATGGCCTATTCCTGCTCCTAATTCTTGTGTCCTTATATGCAAAGAATATGTGAGGCTCCTCAGTGTGCAGTTCTACACTGAAAATGTACAGACTAAATCTAAATCAAATTACCCAAACAAAAATGACTCTCATTGCCCTATCTTAAGTTAATAAATACATAGCTAGGGATGAAGTAGGACCTGTAGACAGGTAGTAAATTAAACACAGATAATGTCAACACTATTAGCTACACAAGATCAAATCAATACTAATAATTTGTAAAGTATTGCACTTGTCTTATATGGGCATCCTTTTTCTGCTACATAATTATAGAAACAAGGAGCAGGAGAAGGCTATTCGGCCCTTCAAGCCTGCTACACCATTCTTTATGATCATGGCTGATCCCCTATCTCAATGTCATATTTCTGCTTTCTCACCATACTATGTGATGTCCTTAAAATCTAAATTTTCTCTCTTTCTTGAAGGTATTCAGTGACTGGGCCTCGACAGAGAATTCCACGGGTTCACTACTCTTTTGAGTAACAAATTTTTTCCTCATCTCAATCATAAAAGGCCTGCGCCATTTCCTGAGACTGTGACCCCTGGTTCTAGACTCGTCTAGACATCTTCCCGCATCTAATTTGTCCAGCCCTGTTAGAATTTTATAAGTCCCCCTCATTCTTTTGAAATCCTAGTGAATTGCAGCTGAACACTTTGACCACAAAATAGTATTTCCAGTGCTGACGAAGTTGCAGATCACCGTATCTATATGAACAGTGTCACCAATACTTAGAAACATAGGGATAGGCAATTCGATCCTTCAAGACTGGTGCATCATTCATTATGATCATGGCTGATCATCCAACTAAAAAGTTTGTTCTTGCTTTTCCCCCATATCCTTTTAATACACTGTGGGTAAAATTGGTTTGTTGCACCTTTCCCAGGAAGATGCACTAACATTAATTAATGTTTGAGTATATTCTTCACAATCCAACTGATTTGTGAAATTGAGGAACATGAAAAGTGAGGAGGAGCTGGATTAATGATGAAAAATCTTTTAGTACAGCAAGTTGTTAGGCTCCTACTGCGTTTGCTAGGAAGTGTGGTGGAGGCATTTACAGTCAGGGCTTTCAAAAGGATAAGGATTTGAGCAGCAAATAATTGTAGAGCAATGGGAATGGAGGTGGGAGCTGAGGGGAGGGGGCTAGTCAAGTTGCTGTTTCAGAGATCCAGTACTGTTGACAGATCAACTGTCCTTTAATCATTCTATATAGTGATATGACAATGTAGTGCCATTTCTTGCAGGTCATTAGTGAGACCCATTTCTTGGAAGAGCCTGTGAAAAGGAGATTGTAAAATGTATATTACTTGTAGATGTATTTTTCATACATTAGTCCAATTTATTTAGAGTTTAACTCTTATCAATATTCCTTCAACCTTCTTAATATTTCTGACCTACCAAGATTAGACTGCAGAAAAAAGAAGAGTTGTAATTACTTGAACATTTGCAGTACTGATCAAGGGTATACATTGGAATTGTAGATAATCAATTGGTTAAGATTCATTATAGAAGATGTTTCAGGAAGAGGTGAGAGGAAATTGAATCTAGATTAAATGTAAAACTGCAGCATTAAAATTTAATTGTGTATGATAATTTTATTTGGAGGTTGAAACACTTTCATGGTGCTACTACAGTGGGATAAGAGTTTTTGGATGGCTGTTTGGTATTGATTGCAAAAGAGGTCACATTATAATACATAAACAAAAACCGAAAGAACTGCAGATGCTGTAAAACACAGACAAAAATAAGAATTGCTGGAAAAGCTCAGCAGGTCTGGCTGCATCTATGAAGGGAAATCAGAGTTCCTCGAGGGGTCACTCAACCCAAAACGTTAACCCTGATTTCTCTCCGCAGATGCTGCCAGACCTGCTGAGCTTTTCCAGCAATTTCTATTTTTGTCTCATGTAATTCCTCTATAATTACAATTAGCAGACTAAAAATGATGTGTTGGGTTCTGTATTATATGCATCATTGATTTTAGATATTTGAAAAGCAAATTTAAGAATATTTGTTGGCTACTTTTGTCTCTGTGCAGATAAAAGTACTGTAGATAACATAATATAATATTAACTAATGTATTTTTTTAGTACCCAAATCTACAGACAGTCAAGTTCATAAACCACCATCAACTGATGCCCAAGGACAAAAAATTCAGCAGTTGGAATATGAGGTTCAGCGCCTTAATCAGGTCCTGGAAAAAATACAGGCCTCTGTAACAGGAATGAGCGATAATCTGAGGCATAGTGTCCAGGAGGATACCAGTAAAATGGTTGCAACATTACTGAGTAACCTGAGACTGCCTAGTAGTGCTACTGGCGTTGAAACTTCCCATGTTCCAGTTGTCCACAAGAATGGGGACACATTTTATCAAACAGGAATGGGCGAAGTGATGTCTGAACTCTCAGAGGTTAAGGATACATTGAAGACCAAGAGTGATATCCTAGATGAGCTACACAGGATGGTTACTGGACATAATGGACAGTTGAAGAAGCTCCTGGAAGCAGACCAAGCACCTGTTTCTACTTATTCTCCATTTGCCAATGGAGACTTCTATCGGTCTTACATTGATAGTAAAATTGAAACTCTCAAGGAAGAATTAATGTTAGGCATTGACAAGAAATTTGCAGATCTGAAAAATTCCTGTGACTATAAGTTAATGTCACTAAAAGAGCAATGTGAAGAAAATGAATCAAACTATGAACATGTAGAAGATTTGCTCCATGAAAAAGAGGCCGAACTGAGAGAGGAGATCAGTAACCTCCGAAATCATCTACTAGAGTCACCTGGATATTTCAACTGCTGTTCTCCCATAGCCACTTTAAGACAGCAACTCAACAATATGGATCGAAAGGTGTATAGAATTGCTGATGCCAACAGACTTTTGAATGCCAGATTGGATAATGAAATGGAGCGTTTCACTACTCTTAATCTAGAAGCTATTTTTAGTGAGCGGTTAGAGGAAATTGAATCTAGAATAAATGTAACAGAGAAAAATGCTGAAGAACATTGCTTTTATATAGAGTATACTCTCAGAGGACTCATTGAAAATGAAGTTGATGGTGTCAAAGAGCTTCTAAAAAAGAGGGTACAGTTGTTAGAAACAAAACATAACAATGATTTTGCATTAATTAGTAACATAACTTCTCCTGATGCAAGAGACAGTGAACTGGCATCATTACAGCAAAGTGATCTGAATTTCAGTACTGGCCAAATCAGTGATGTGATGGATTATTTTGAGGACAGGTTGCATAATTTGGAACGTTTATGCCAGTCTGGTTGTGCTTCTGTTACAAAGGAGATGAAGGACATCAAAATGGATTTAGAAACTTGCAAAAGTGACAACAAGCATTTGTTGCAAAAAACAGAGCAAAACTTAATTCTCCTTAATGCTCTGAATAATACTGTTCGTGAAGGTCTCAAGATGATGGAAGAAAATGAAGACTTAGAGATGATACAAGGAGAAATCATCTTATTAAAAGTCAATGTAAATGCCATTGGGGAATCTGTTCAAGCACAGTGGGAAGGTCTGACAAAAAGCAATGAAACACTCTTAACAGTGGAATCCACTTTAACAAAGAAGCAGGAGGAACTCCTGGATATGATACACAAACTCCATGAAACAGACATAAGTCTAAAATCCCAACTCCAGAAAAACAATAGCAGTCAATTAACTGAAATGAAGAAACAATTGGACCAACTAACAAGGCAGGTTACTCAAGACATTGATAAATGTAAAGACAATGCTCAGGGGATCCAGAAAGAAGTCGACTATGTTGACAGGAGAGTGGCCCACATTGAGAATGTTTGCAGTAAACTAGACAATATTTCCAGCAGTCTACAGAGAATTAAAGATGGTCTAAACAAACATGTCAGCAGTCTTTGGAACTGTGCCCATCAGATGAATGAAACTGTGAAATCACATTCCAACGAAATTGTTTTGTTGAAAGGTGCCATTCACCAATTTTCAAGCCAATGTCCTAAAATTATTCGGAAGACAGAAGTTTTGATGCCTGTTCAGCCTGTTCCAGGTAGGATACGTTGACCTTTACTATGTTCCGTTTCTCATCATATTGCTTGAACCCCCAAGTATTTTGTCATTTGGTCAAGAATATATGAGGTGGTTGAGTTGTATTAGATGCCCCTCTGTATACTCATCTACCAAATATCCAATTAAAATATTGATCATCAATATATTTTGATATTAATGAACAATGGGAAACATTGTACTATAGGTAATATTCTTTAATATTTTATGACAAACTTGATATGTGTCCATCTATCATTATTCCTACCAGAACTACAAAATGAGATGTGCACATACTGGCTTCTAACACTACTATTAATTAAAACAATATACTTTCTTAATGTACAGCTCAAATTTGGAAAGATAAAATCTATGGTTGTTGTGTTTTCTGTTATTTATATTTCAAGCAAAAATATTCACACTCCCACCATTTCACTTTCCTGAGATCCTAGCACTGACAGTACTTTTAATCCACATTTATCTATAAAAGGTCTCACCATTACCCTCCCAGCATCTATATTTTACAGAGATGTCAAAGGAAGAAATGCATCTTAGACAACTCTTAATTTTGTTTATGAAAACTTCTAAATGTCCAAGACTGAAGGTAATGGCTGACTTAGTTACTTCTGAAAAAGAATATAAACACTTGGGCTTTATTTTCCAGGCAATATTTGGGGGTAGTGTCCTGCATCAAAGATATGAAGTGCAATCACAATCCTGCTGCTTATCAGAAACCAGTTAGTTAAAATCAGTTGTAAATTTTAGCAACCAATTCTACCACTTATGATTTTAGATATTTTCTAATCAACTTGCTTGGAGATGTTATTAAACACCTCTTAAGCAAATGGGACTTGAACCTGGGCCTCCTGGCTCAGATGGAGGGATACCATGACTACACCACAAAAGCCCTCTAGCTTATGATTATAAGCTGTTGTGAAGAGGCAACAAGGACAACTACAGGAAGTTGGCGAGGTCCACTTTTAAATATGCAAATTTGTTCTGATCAGGGCCCGGCAACTATTTTAACTGTGGGTTTAAGCAGGGAAGGGATTGTAAATCTCTGAAAAGTCTACTTCCGGAAAGAACAATCAAAGTTGGAAGAAGCCAAAAAAGGCAAGTCATTTTTACCTTTTTAATTTTGCTTGTGGAGCCATGGAGTAGCTTGTTCCACATTGAAGTTTAGGCTTCCTTTGCTCTGGTTCCTGTCTCTTCCTGAGTGCTCAGGATCAGAATCTTACCATGTCAGTGGCTGTGTCAATTATTTCCTGAGTGCTCAGGAAGAGCACCTGGAGGTGCTAATTCGTCTACCATTGCCCACTGGATAGGTGCCACCTAATGTTAACATTAATTCATTTTTAAGAATACCATTAGCTTTTAAAAAGGAAATTCTAGCTAAAACAGGCAACCAATAGGCAAATGCTCTGTAAAATTATGGAAGTTAACATTCCTGATCTGAGGCTTTGGACCAATCGGACTATTGGGTGAAGCTTGAAAGGCTGTTTAAGTCTGTAAAGCAGTTGAAAACAAAATTTCAAGTGACACAAATCTAGAGGAATATTGATTTTGGACATGAATATGATAGGGCTGATGAAATTGATTCAACCACGGCTTGGTGCTGCTGATAAAAGGGCAGTTTAATGCCTCACCTCCCACTTGCCCGATCACTACCCAATTAACAACTGGAGTTACTGATTCTAGATGTATGTTCCTCGTCACTTCTGATCTTATAATAGAGGGAAGGTCATTGAAGCAGCTGAAGATGGCTGGTCCTGAGGAACACTTGCAGAAATGTCCTGGGTCTATGATTATTTGCCTGTAACAACTACAGCAGTAGTTTAGTTTTGGGTGAGCTGTAAGTTCCACCAGTTAACCATTCACACAATCAAAGTAGTCACTTTTGGTCCCTGCCATAAATTTAATTCTGCCTCAGCTGACTATCGCTTTGCATGTCGCTATCTTAGGTTGATCCAAATAGGTCTGCAGTCTTTCCAGGTGCATTTATGATCCCATATCTTTTTCAACATAAAGACTACCTTCTATTTGTTCTGGAACATCACTCAATTCTATCCTAGTCTCAACACATTTGCTGTTAAAACCCTCAATCTTCTCATTCAATATAAGATCATTGTTCTAAGATTTTTCTAGTTAGCTCCCCAATAAACAGTTCTACATGCCCTACAATTTTTCCAAACCTTTGTTGCCTGTATCCTTCTTGCCATTGAGGCTAATTTGCCCATTATCTCATCTTTGCTGGCCCCTTCTGGTTTCCAGATCCCCAAAGCCTCAAGCTCAAAATTAGTGTGACTGATTTTGAACCACTGCATGCTTCTTTGCTTCCTATCTCTGTAACCTCTTCTAACGATTCAACTGCCCACTAACTGCAACTTTTATGTATCTTCTCTCCAAGTTTCTACTGTTGTTATACATGTCCCACCTTATTTTACACTTCCAGCTCTCTTTCCTCCAACTCTTTCACCTCTTTTTGGATCCTCCTTATAATTAACCATGTTGACCAAGCTTTGGTCGCTCTTCTAATCTCATCACCATTTGCATCATGTCTGCAAATGTTTAGGTAGACATTTTAGGCAGACAATTTCCTGTTTTAATACAAACTGATAGTAGATTTGACACTGTAGCAGTACAAGTGTTGAAATAACTGTGTTATAACGTTCTCACCCATAGTTTGGTTTATATACTATACTGTAGTTTGTCACTTAAGGGTTTTTGAGGATTTTCACGCGCAGGTTACACCTGGGAGCTATTACTCCTGGAATGCAAAATTTAGACTGTTTAGTTGTAGGAACACATGGTGAAAACAGACTCTTTGGTCCAACTTGTCCACGCTGACCAGATATCCTAATCTGACCTAGTTCCATTTGCCAGCATTTGGCCCATATCCCTCTAAACCCTTCCTATTCATATACCCGTCCAGATGCCTTTTAAATGTTGTAACAGTATCCATTTCCACCACTTCCTCTGGCAGCTCGTTCCATCCAGGCACTATCCTCTGCGTGAAAAAGTTGCCCCTCAGGTCATTTTTAAATCTTTCCTCTCACACCTTAAACCTATGCACTCAAGTTTTGGACTCCCCCCACCCCAGGGAAAAGACCTTGGCTATTCACCCTATCCATGCCCCTCATGATTTTATAAACCTCTATAAGGTCACCCTTCAGCCTCTAATGCTCCAGGGAAAAACGCCCCAGCTGAGTCAGCCTGTCCCTATAATTCAAACCTTCAAGCCCTGGTAACATCCTTGTAAATCTTTCTTGCATTATCTCAAATTTAACAACATCTTTCCGATAGAAGCACAAACAGAATTGTGTCCAGTATTCTAAAAGTGGCCTCACCAATATCCTGTACATCTGCAACATGACCTCCAAACTCCTATACTCAATGCATTGACCAATAAGGGCAAGCATACCAAACATCATTTTCACCACACTGTCTACCTGCAACTCCACTTTCAAGGAACAATGAACCTGCACCCCTAGGTCTCTTTGTTTGTCAACACTCGTCAGGGTCCTACCATTAGTTGTTTAAGTCCTGCCCTATAATGCAAAGTTTGTTTTCTACAATCAATCCTTTCAAAATTTGTTTTTAATGCTTCCACAATTTGGAATCTGTAATGTCCATAATTTTTTTTAAAAGCTTCAGTTTGTTTAAAAAATGGCATTTCCCAAGTCCCAAATTGTTACTATTCTGAACTTTTAAGTCAAGATGCCTTTTAGTCTATGTAGAGAATAATAAACATGGATTGTATTCCTCTCCCTGCTGGTGCCCCATCGAAATGTTGATCTACGATTTGCTGATTTTTAAACCTAGCTGCCTCGCAGCAATAACATACTGAAGATAGCTTTAACAAGGTGAGTGTGGAACTGTGGCACTTTGTCTAATTGATCAGCAGCTCATGTAATCCCAGCAGCACCAGAAGCAAATGTTAGCCATTGCTGGGATTGTAAACAGTCCAGAGAAGAAGGGAGTTAGATCTCAGGCTTGAGAGTAAGTCCAGAGATCTTTGTCTAGGAAAGATCAGTGACTCTAGTGAGATGGGATTGGTGCCACATTGGAAGGGCGTGCCCGTTTATGTGCATGAGAGACCCATCCTATATCATTACCCATTGGAGATATACTCCCAGCCGTCCCATGTTTTAGTCGTAGCTGTGAAATGTGTGAGTTGGGCATCTACCTCCGTGTTCTGAACCCGTGTTATTATGATAGAGGCAAAACAACATTCTTAAGTGGCCCAAAAGGCAAAACGGCAGGTGAACGGACCCATTTTGTCCTTTACATCCCTCATTTCCACTCATTTCACAATTCTTTTGCTCCTTCATCACCATGAACATTCTCTAGGCGCAAACACAATCTGTTCCACTTGGTCCTTTTCTCTTGTTTGTCTACAGCATAAAAGGCAACATGCCTGACCCTTTTCAATTCTGCGGAAGAGGCATATTGGAACATTAACTCTGTTTCTCATTCCATAAATGTTGCCAGGCTTGCTGAGTTTCTCCAGCACTTAAAAATGTCTTTATAATGGTAGATGGGTTGTCTGATGCATAGCCATTCCCTGTAATATAATTCTAGATCAGTTCTATTGCTTTAAAGTATTCAAACTGTTGTAGCTCACTTACTTAAAGATTAACCATCATTCAACTGATCAAATTTTATCTTTTTAAAATTGTCTAGAATTTCAATTCTTAATCAATCATATAGTGACCTCTTCTGTGATTGGATGTTGAGAGAGCATAGAAATGGACTACATGGTGTTGTCTTTCTGCAATCTATTATGACCTTCAGGAATTGACAAGCCTTCCAGAACCTGTTGACCAGACTCAGTCATGAGCCCTGAAATATAGGGTAGGGTTTAAGGCCTGTCTTATGGCCTGTTAGATGTGATAAGAGGGATTTATCTAGCCAGGATGTTGGCATGCCTGAAACCTGGCCCCTCTCTGTTTCCACCAGAATTAAGTTGGCGTGGTCATCGATTGGAATTCCTAGCACACCACAAACTGAGAAGCTTAAATTGATGATAACAAGGTGTAGAGCTGGATGAACACAGCAGGCCAAGCAGCATCAGAGGAGCAGGAAGGCTGACGTTTCGGGCCTAGACCCTTCTTCAGAAAAAGGGTCAGGCATGTTTTCTGAAGGAGGGT
>JAHRHZ010000074.1:4085979-4148303 GCA_024137785.1 Ginglymostoma cirratum | reverse complement strand
ACCCTCCTTCAGAAAACATGCCTGACCCTTTTTCTGAAGAAGGGTCTAGGCCCGAAACGTCAGCCTTCCTGCTCCTCTACTTAGCCTGCTGTGTTTATCCAGCTGTACACCTTGTTATCTCAGATTCTCCAGCATTTGCAGTTCCTACTATCTCTGAAACTTAAATTGATGATTAGTGACCACTTCTGTGCCTCATGCTGCTTCTGGTATCAACCCAGTGACAGGGGATCTTACATGTAGTACGCATAACAAGATAAAACTATATAGTATGCTTGTGGTTTCCCTGAAGATTGGCAAGTGATTCAATTGTGCTCAGTGTCTGATGGAGGGACAAGATACTGGGAAAGTGGAGCACATTGAGAGCCACCCCACCTGTGCCCTTGCTGACAGACTCTCTGTTATCATCCCAGAGACCCACAATCTGCAGAGTCCCTCATCCCTCCCTCACAGTATTTATGTGTTTACCTACAGCAGGTCGACTGCAGTGTTTCAAGAAGGCAGATCACCACCACCTTTTCAAGGGAAACTAGGGACAGACAATAAATGCTGACCAGCCAGCGACACATGCATCCTCTGAGTTAATAAAAAAAATACTAAAAGTCTGCAAAGAGATGCAGATAATGTAAGTGGCTAAAAGTTTGGGAAATGAAATTGCTGTTTGGAAAGCTATCAATGTGAGGGTGGATTCACCCCCAAACATGAAATGCATACACACATGGACCTTAATCAAGTGTTAAATTCAGCTCATGGAATTGTATTATGGTACAGCACAGAAGGAGGATATTTGGTCCATCAAATCTATGCCAACTTGTTCAAGAATAATCAAATTTGTAACACTTCTTCACTCTTTCCCTGTATTATATTTTTCTTACCAGCATTTATTATATTCACTTTTACAACAATTGAATTTATAATCGCAATTGGGTAGTGCTTTCCAATTTCAAGTTCTCATTGCTAAAAAATGTTTTCCTTACATTATCTCTGATTCTTCTGTCATGTTTAAATAAAGTTAAATATACAGAGCAGTGCTTGTCAATGTAATCATCCGTTGACAACATGTACATGAAAAGTCAGGACAACAAGCCAGTGGAGAAATCTAGTCAGAGGTCGATAGCAGGTGCTGTTGTAAAACCAGACACTGGAGTTAGTGGGAACTTTGGGAGTGGTGAGGTACAGAATTCAAGCGATTATACTGCATGGAGTTCATTACTTACATCATCCAAACATCTGTTGGAATGAATAAATCGTGACCATTTTGTATCCCGCTGCAATACAATGCCTGCTTCCCAACCAGATGGTTGTTGGATAGAGTCTCAATGGTGCTTAGATAATGTGGAACAAGTTTTTTCCAGATCTTTTTAGGTTACAAGGGAACACCCCATGATGTAAAGTCTGCATTTAGCCAATAGTATAATGATCTAATTCCACATGAGCACACTTAGCTCAACCTTTGACACTTTGAATAATTTTGATCCATCTCTGAGAGAAAAAAAAATAAAAAGTAGAAAGCATGAAGTACCAAAATGTATTTTATAAACTTCATTAGCAAATGCATAAGCATTTCTTTCATACTTCCTTAAGTAACCTTGTTATCGATGCATTGCTGTGGCTAATATTCAATCCCAATATTGACACCAGTGTTTTATATGTGTCTGTATCTTACTTATAATACCATTAACCAAGAGCATATTACTCCTGTCAAACATCTGATCCCAATTACCTCTGAATCCCTTGTTATACTTCTTACAAGTTTCTTAAGATTGGCTTTCTTTTAACAAGATCTGAGCCACAGCTGCCTTAATAGCGCACACTGCCGAGAAAAGCAATGTTAACTGCTAACTGCACAATGCACAAAACTTTGCTGTACGACATACATATGTTATAACAACCCAGACCTAATTTGCAACAGCTGCTTAAGATACTAATAATGGGTTTCAATGTTTGAATCCTTACTTCAATATTTGCATCACAACATAATGAAGGTTCAGCTCAAAATTGTCATATCAACAGCTTTTATATTGTCATGTAAAACAGAAAATGTTCAAATGCTGAAATGTAGGAAACACACGACTGCAAAAAGAACAAAAAGTTCATATTGAATATAATAAAGCGATAATGACAAAAGAGAGAAATCTGAGACTGGTACAGATGAGAAGTGGAGCAAGTCAGGTAGTCAAGGCAACCATGAGCAAGGCAGAGAATGACGTAAGACGAATAAATTAAATTGCATTTATTTCAGTGCAAGAGGCGTGACTGGTAAGGTAGATGAACTCAGGGCGTGGTCGGGAAAATGGGACTGGGATATCATAGCTATTACAGAAATGTGGCTCAGGGATTGGCGGGACTGGCAGCTTAATGTTCCAGAGTATGGATGCTATAGGAAGGATAGAAAGAGGGGCAAGAGAGAAGGGGGAGTGGCGTTTTTAATGAGAGATAACATTACCGCTGTACTTAAGGAGAATACTCCTGGGAGTGAAATCAGTAAAGTTATTTGGGTGGAACTGAAAAATAAGAAAGGGATGATCACCTTATTGGGATTGCACTATAGGCCCCCCAGTAGTCAGCGGGAAATTGAGAGGCAAATTTGTAAGGAGATCTCCAATATCGGTAAGGTAGGCTTGTAATGGTCGGGGATTTTAACTTTCCAAACATAGACTTGGACAACCATAGTGTTAAGGGCTTGGATGGAGAGGAATTTAAATGTGTATGAGAAAATTTTCTTATGCAGTATGTGAATGTACTTACTAGAGAAGGAACTAAATTTGATCTACTCTTGGGAGCTCAGGTAGGTCAGGTGACTGAGGTGTCAGTGGGGGAACACTTTGGGGCCAGTGACCATAATTCTATTAGTTTTAAAGTAGTGATAGAAAGGATAGATTGGATCTAAAAGTTAAAGTTTTAAATCAGAGGAAGGCCAATTTTGACGGTATTAGGTAAGAATTTTCAAAAGTGGAATAGGACCGGCTATTCACGGGTAAAGGAAAGCGGGAGGCCTTCAAATATAAGATAGCGAGAATCAAGGGACAGTATGTTCCTGCTAGTGTGAAGGACAAAGCTGGTATCATCAACATGGTTTTGTGTGTGGGAAATCATGTCTCACTAACTTGATTGGGTTTTTTGAAAAAATGACAAAGAAGGTTGATGAAGGCAGAGCCGTGGACATTGTCTGCGTGGACTTCAGCAAGTTATTCGACGAGGTTCTACATAGTAGACTGATTAGTAAGGTTAGACCACATGGAATCCAGGGACAGCTGGCCATTTGGATTCAAAATTGGCTCGAAGGAAGGATACAGAGGGTGGTGGTGGAGGGTTGGTTTTCGGACTGGAGGCCTGTAACTACTGGTGTGTCCCAAGGATTGGTGCTGAGTCAAGTGATTTGGGTGTGAATATAGGAGGAGAATATATAGTTAGTAAGTTTACAGACGACACCAAAATTGATGGTCTAGTGGACAGCGAAGAAGGTTATCTCAGAGTACAACGGGACCTTGATCAGATGGACCGAGGACTGGCAGATGGAGTTTAATTTAGCTAAGTGTGTGGTGTTGCATTTTGGTCGGGCAGGACTTATCCACTTAATAGTAGTGTGCCGGGGAGTGTTACTGAGCAAAGAGCCTTGGGGTTCAGGTTCATAGTTCCTTGAAAGTGGAGTCACAGGTAGACTGAATAGTAAAGAAGGTATGCTTGCCTTTATTGGCCAGTGCATTGAGTATAGGAGTTGTGAGGTTGTATTGCAGCTGTACAGGACACTGGTTAGGCTACTTTTGGAATACTGCGTTCAATTCTGGTCTCCCTAATATTAAACTTGAAAAAGTGCAGAAAACATTTACAGGGATGTTGCTAGGTTTGGATAATTTGAACTGTAGGGAGCGGCTGAATAGGCTGGGGCTATTTTCCCTCACGCATTGGAGGCCGAGGGGTGACTTTATGGAGGATTATAACATCATGAAGGGCTTGGATATGGTGAATAGCCAAGGTCTTTTCCCCAGGGTTGTGAAGTCCAAAACTAGATGGCATAGGTTTAAGGTGAGAGGGGAAAGATATAAAAGGGACCTAAGGGGCAGCTTTTTCATGCAAAGGGTAGCGTGTGTATGGAATGAGCTGCCAGAGGAAGTGGCGGAGGCTGGTACAATAATAACATTTAAAAAACATCTGGATGGGTATATGAATAGAAAGGGTTTAAAGGGATATGGGCAAATTCTGGCAAATGGGACTAGATTAATTTGGGATATCTAGTCCACGTGGATGAGTTGGACCAAAGGGTCTGTTTCCATGCTGTACCTCTCTATGACTCTATAATAATCTATTTTTGTTTGGGGAAGCCATACTGGAAGACAGTCAGGAAAAGGGAATGGGGGAAATAATAATATCCTTGCCTGCCTTAATTTTTTGGTTTTAAAGAAGTCCTTATTCCAAATGTGAATTTGCTCCTTCCTTCACAGATTGACCTTCTGCATGTTTCTCGCCTGTTTTGTTTCAGTATTTGGGTCTGAATTTACTCCTTGAATTCACCTCAGGTTTATAAGGAACTGAGGTCAATGTTCCGACGTTAGGAACTGGGTCAAAGAAAGGAAAGGCTTGTATTCGCAACCACCAGATGTCTCAGAGCACTTTTAAAGCCAATGAAAAACATTTTGAAGTGTAATTGTTGCAGTAATGTACAAAGCTCTGCAGCCAACATGCAGACAGCTCAGTTCTGAGGAACGGTCACCAGACCTGAAATGTTTACTCTCATTTTTCTTCTTAGTTGCTGCCAGCCCTGCTGAGCTTTCCCAGCAACCTCTGTTTTTGTTCCTGATTTCCAGCACCCACAGTTCTTTTGGTCTTTATGCATACAGCAAACTCCTAAAAACAGCAATGTAATAATGACAAAATAATTTTAAAAGTTGGCCAGGTTACTAGCTGTAACTGCTTAGATAGTTCTTGTAATAGTTACACAGTCAGAATGGTAGAATCATGTATGGAATGAAAGGAGTTCATCACTTCATGCTAGCCCCAACCAAGTCCTGTTTCCCCAGTCTCCCAAATGATTACAGTGCTATAAAGACTCAACATAGCTTTCCTGCTTATGTATTCACTGCCTCTATACATGAAGCTGAATACGCTATTGAATTGCTAACCACTCTCAATATGTCCCGTCATGTTCAAAGGTCAGTTTGCCCCCAGCTTCCTCTGTTCCTACACATCCTTTAGTGCCATTAAATCTATATTGCCTAAAATGTCTGGATTAAATTGCCTCACAGTTCTCTATTGTATCTGCCCCTTCTGCTACCCATCAATGTTCTGCTTTGCTCATTTTATATCATCTTCAGTGTTTGTCATTCATACAGGTTTGGAATTGTCAGAAGATTGTGAAATTTTACCTGTATTCTAACATCCAATTCATTTATATAAAAAAAAGTTACCTTGACCTTTGGACAACTAACTTGTCAACTAACCTCCAGTTTGGAAAATAACATTTACCCTTTACCATTTATCCAGGAGATGCTGCCTGGCCTGCTGTGTTCCTCCAGCTCCACACTGTGTTATCGCTGACTCCAGCATCGGCAGTTCTTAGTATTCCATCTATCTTTCCTCATTGCTTTTGCTCCTTAAGCCATTTTTTTTAAAAATCCAAGCTTATACTGCCCCACCTATTTCACAAATCACAATCTTGTTTATCAGCCATTTATGTGGTATGTTTTCAGTGCTTTCTTAAATTCCATAAGAACGATATCGAAGTTCCGAAACTCCTCCTCCTGCTCCTATCTTCTATGTTTCCATTGTATTCGCTTTATCAACTTGCCGTATACTTCGTTAAATAATCCAATTAGTTTAATCAAGCACTTTTAACGTAGGTTTTTGACTATTTTTAATTAGCTCAACAGACACAGAAAATGCTGAAGAAACGCAGCGGATCTGGCAGCATCTGTGGAGAAACTGAGTTAATGTATTGAGTTCAGTATGATTCTTCTTCAGACTGAAAGGTGTTGGAAATTGTTTTATTTATTTACTTCTGACAAAGTTGGAGATGGACCAAGGGGACAGATAGCGTAGAAGCCGAATGCAAATTAAAGGTGGCATTGTGTTTCAGTGATTTTCATGGGCGATGTTGTCGTTTGTCACAAACCTAAACAGATGTTCACCTGCACATCTGCTAATGTGGTATATTGTATCCACTGTACCCGACTTGGCCTCCTCTATATCAGGAAAACCAAGCAGAGTGCTTGGAGACCGCTTTGTGGAACACCTATGCTCGGTTTGTGACAAACAACAACACCTCCCAGTCACAAACCACTTCAACTTCCTCTCCCACTCATTGGACGACATGTCCATCTTGGGCCTTGTCCAGTGCCACAACGATGCCACCCGAAGGCTGGAGGAACAGCACCTCATAGTCCGCTTGGGAACCCTGCAGCCCAATGGTCTCAATGTGGACTTCACAAGCTTCAAAATCTCCCCACCCCCGACCTCCTCCCAAGACCAGTCCATTTTGTACCCACCTCCTTGACCTGTCCGTCTCTTCTCCCACCTATCCGCTCCTCCCACCTCACTGACCAACCCCCATCTCCACTTCCTACCTACTAGCCTCATCCCCGCCTCCTTGACCTGTCCGTCTTCCCTCCCACCTACCCCCCCTCCCTCCTCACTGACCAACCCCCATCCCAAATCCCTATCTACAGTCACCTTTACTGGCTTCATCCCCACGTCCTTGACCTGTCCGTATTCTCTCCACCTATCTGCTCCTCTATCCACCTTCTACCATTGCCTCCCCCTCTCTCTATTTATTTCAGAGCCCCCTTCCCCTCCCCATTTCTGAAGAAGGCTCCAGACCCGAAATGCCAGCCTTCCTGCTCCTCTGATGCTGCCTGGCCTGCTGTGTTCATCCAGCTCTACACCTTGTTATCTCGAGCATCGGCAGTTCCTACTATCTCTGAATGGGCAAGTGTTATTCTTTCTGCAATTTCATCAAAAGGTGCTGTTGGTTAGTGAGGAAATGTTTGGAGTAATGCTGGAGCAGACCAGGGTGTCATGGATGGTAGAGCCCCTCTAGAATGCTGACAGCAGAGGAGAGTATTCTGTGGCAGAATCCTTCTGAAGGTGGTGGGAATGGTGGAGGATGATCCTTGAATGTGGAGATTAGTGGTTGGAAAGTAAGGACAAGGGAACCCTTTTTGCTGTTCTGGGAAAGAGGAAAAGGACTGAGGGCAGAAGTGCAGAGATGGGTTGAATATGGATGAAGGCCGTGGCAAGCACAATGTGAAGAGGCATCGTTGGTTGAGGAAAACTAGGTCATGTTAGTGGAAGGTGGCATCATGAGAACAAATTCAACAGAGACAAAGAAACTTGGAGAATGGGATGGAATCCTTGTAAGAGGCAGGGTTTGAGGAGGTATAATCAAGATAATTGTGGCAGTTGGTGAGCTTGTAATGGCTGTTGGCGGACAGCCTACCCTTAGAAATGGAAACAGTGAAGTCGAGGATTGAGAAGTGAAGAGTCGTAGATAGATGAGGTAGAGGTGAGAAAAGGATGGAAATCAGAAGTAAAACTGAAGAATTTTTCCAATTCTGGATGAGAGCTGGAAGCAGCACCAAAGACATCATTGATGTCTCAGAGAAAGAGTTGTGGGTGAGGGCCCATGAAGGGCTGGAACAAGGAATCTTAGAATCATTTCAGTGTGGAAGCAGGCCATTCAGCCCAACAAGTCCACACTGACCCTCACAGCATCCCACCCAGACCCAGACCCTTAATCTACACATCCCTGAACACTACGGGCAATTTAGCATGGCCAACCCACCTAAGCTGCACATCTTTGGACTATGGGTGGAAACCAGAGCACCCTGAGGAAACCCATGCAGGCACAGAGAGAATGTGCAAATTCCACACAGACAGTCACCCAAGGGTGGAATCAAACCCAGGCCCCTGGTGCTGTGAGTTAGCAGTGCTAACTACTGAGCTAATGTTCCACTTAGCCAAACAAATCAACTTTCTCCAAGTACCTGGACTTTGTTTACCTGATAATTGTATCAAGAAAATTATCTATCACTGACAACAAACTAACTGCCCTGTACTCACCAGGAGGAGACTGATTTTCCACCCTGTAATCCTTTTGATGCCTGTGGGGAAGATTATGGCAAACCTTCTGTTATCTTCATTCCCACTTCCTTCAGAAACTCAGCATGAAAGCCTTCTGGGCCAGGCAACTGTCTCCTAGGCACAGCCAGCAATATCAATTTATCTTTCTAATCAATTTTCACCATATTCATTACCACTACATTCTTCACTTCTGGTGGTATTTTGTCAGCTTCTTTTTCCTAAGTAAATGCCAATGTGAAGTACTCCTAAAGTTCTGAAGACGGGTCACTGGACCTGAAACTCTATTAACTCTGTTTTCTGTCCACAGATGCTGCCAGACCTGAGTTTCTCCAGCAATTTCTGTCTTTGTTTTACTCCTAAAGTATCTCAGCTTGCCCTAAGGCTCTAAGCATATATGACGTTGTTTGACCCTGAAAGGACATATTGAATCTCTGACTACCGATTCACAATTTGCCCATTGGTAGAAGGATTTTTATTTCCCTTTTATTGATTGATCAATGTCTCTGCCGTTTTCTCACTTTTCATGATAAAAGCTCCACTCCTTTCAAAAGATCGACATATCCACTAGCAACATTCTAACATTTTATATACTTTAAAAAATCGCTTTCTATTTGTTTTTATAATCTTGATCTTCTTACTCTCATGCAACTTTTCCCTTTTCAGCAACTTCTTAGTGCACTTTTGATAGTTTTTATAGTGTTCCCTGTCCTCAAGCTTACATTATAGGCATCTTCCTTTAGTTTACTGTTACCCTTAACTTCCTCACTAAACTACAGATAAATATTTGTGTTGATTTTTGTTTTACAATGGAATGTATTATGGTGAAAAATTTGAATTTAAATAGTTCTAACTGTTTACCTATCACTATATTCTAGCTTTAAACCTATGTGATTGACATCGTAATTTTAAGATTCTTGTTTGGGGCTGGAATTTGTTCATAGCTAATCAAGACTGGGCATTTGTGAGTTACTGTGAGCCATCAGCAGCAGCTGCTGCAGTATTGTTCAGTGGCACAACCTTACAACCTCACATAAAAATGAGGTACAAAATCAGAAATTGCTGGAAAAATGCAGCAGGTCAAGTAGCATCTTTGGAGAGAAAGCAGAGTCAACATTTTGGGTTCAGTGATGCTTCTTCAGAACTAAAAATGAAGTTTCAACCTGGTGAAGCTACAGTACAGGACTGTTAAATAACCGTGCAAGGTAATGAATATGCAATAGACAAAGTGGTAGGGAGCCTGTCCACAAATTTACGTTCCAGATGGCTGACGAGGTTCCCGCGGAACCCTATTTTGACGGCAAATTCACTCTGTCAAAAAGAAACGAAGAACAATAACACAGTAAATATGTGAAAAATGCCTTTATTTTTCAAATGGTAAACACCTCACATTGTCCTGACCTTGTATAGTACAACATTGAAAAATGTTGGAAATGAAGTCCTGAAAAAGTCAGTAATCCATTTCTGTTTAGCACACTGCCTTTGGATAGTGCAGTACAGTCCATCATGCTGTCGATGCAGTCCAACAATTTTTCCATGTTTTTGTGCTGCAGTGTAAAATGCCTAAGTGGCCTTTATAGTTTCAGCTAGGGTAGTGGGTGGTGAATAGGTGATCATTCATTAGACTCTTCAGTATCATCAGCATCCTTGGGTTCAACAGTTGATGAATGTGCTGCGTCTAATTGTCTATGAATGTCAGCTTTTTGTGCAGCATATGGTGTTACTCACCTTGATGTAAGTGCCAGAGATAAAAGGGTTTAGGCCCGAAACGTCAAGTTTTCCTGCTCCTGTGATGCTGCTTGACCTGCTGTGTTCATCCAGCCCCATGCTTGTTATCTCGGATTCTCCAGCATCTGCAGTACCTTTTATCTCTGATACAATTTTAACCCCACTGCGAAGCCTCTTCTAAGGATGCCTACCCTGAAGAAGTTACCCTCCTCCCTCCAGACAAACCTCAGGGACCTGTCCGTCCTCCCTGGACTGACCCATGTCCTCCCTAACCCCCTACCTACACTCACCTTTACTGGCTCCATCCCCGCCTCTTCGACTTGTCTGCCTCCTCTCCACCTATCCTCTCCACCTATCCTCTCCTCTATCCACCTCCCCCTCTCTCCCTATTTATTTCAGAACCCTCTTCCCCTCCCCCATTTCTGATGAAGGGTTTAGGCCCGAAACGTCAAGTTTTCCTGCTCCTATGATGCTGCTTGACCTGCTGTGTTCATCCAGCCCCATGCTTGTTATCCCTTGATGTAAGTGTCTGTGGTTTTCTCTGCTGGAGTTTCCGTGCCCACTTCCCACAGCTGAAGAAAAAAAGGCCTGGTCTTTTAGCTGTGACCTGAGACTTTGGTTATACAGTTTAGTGAAACAAATTTCCCATTGTTGGAATATAAACAAGTGATCAATACCGGGTGTCTAAGTATTGTTATCGTTTATCTTCATTAATTCCCAAAATGTATTTGGACTTATTCTGAGAGTTTGGAAGATCTCAGTTTCTAATACTACCTTGCTGTGTTGATCCACTATTTAAAACCTAAGCAGTTTTTGGAATTCATTGGGAACTCTGTACTCATACCAAGAATACTGCATTGGAACAAGAAAGAGGTTTAGAAATCGGTGCTATATTGAGGTTAAAGGGCACAGTCTGTCTGCAGATTCTGGCTCCAGGAGCTTTGCATCACTAACTGGCTTCTAAACTTAACTCCAGTATTTAGTATATGGTTTCTTTGAAGTGATTCACTCACTGGGAGCTAACAATACATTTGGCAATGCAGCTGTGGTTGTTGATATAGGCTGGGTTATGACTAGTTTGATCCAATGACGATGTTTATTAGTTTTTGACCCAAGGCTAGTTACTTGAAATTACTCTCATTTGGTTTGGGTGAACCCTCCCCCACATTGAATAATAGCGTGAAGCTGATGATTTTCCCACGCTTGGAAACTTGTATCGTGTTGGACTGAGTCTCCTGAAACAGAAAATACCTTACATCTTGTCCTTTTCCTCTCGAGTTGTACACCCAAGTAACACCAAGTAATTAATTCATTATTCACCTTTATTATCATTTATTCACCTCTAATCATGTGCCCACAGTATTCTAATTCACTGCAACTTTTACTGTAGTTCTACATTAATGCTTCTTCTGATTTGGTTCATGTGAGATACACGTACAGTATATTCAACAACATACAAACGAGAAACAGGAGTGATCCATTCAGTTTCCAGAGCCTACCCTACCATTTGGGAACTGTTGTAGACCGGACGAAACCCCCTCAAAAAATTGAGAAGATGGTCTAGACCCTGATCTTTTCTTATTTTAAAGGTGAATGTAAGGTGTTGAATTCCAGAGGCAATATGATTGGTCAAGCTGCTGGATTTAAAGCAAGACACACTTTATTCATCCACTATAGTTAACATACAACAAAAGAAAGAGGGAATTGGAGTAACTGAACCCTATTGGAAAACTTAACAAAATAATAGATACAGTAACTATTATTAATTAATTTTTCCAATATAGCAATATCCCATAAACACAACCTTGCAAAAAGCAAATTCAAAAAACAGATTGTCTCACATGTAACTCCCGTAACAGGTAGAAAATCCCCAGCTTTTTGATGTAACCAAGAGAGGGGAGAAAATAGCTTTCATTTCTTCAAGACCCCAACAGCAACTGCTGAAAGCTAAACTAAAGATCCTGGTTCTGTGGCAGCTTGACCACACCCATTTGAGTCGCTTCTATTGTTCCAGCTTTTAAAAGAAAAGAAACCAAAGCATCACTAAGTCGTGATGCTGGTAGACTGCTCTGCGCAACTGTCTTAAAATCTCTCTTCAAAACTATCCAGGACAAAATAGCTTCTTAAAGTCAGAGTATTGTCGCAGTAACACCACTGCTTTCCTGCTTGTCTTAATACCCTTTGACTGCCTTGTCAGACAAAAATGTAAATCCTGTAAATATGTAAATGAGCCTTAAAAATATTCAATGAACCAACCTCCATTGCTGTCTGGGAAGGAGAGATCAATAGGTAGTGAATTTCTTAGCGTTACAAATACCTTACCCCACATTAAATTGAAGAGGTTCAGCTTTGAAACTGTGTTTGACAGCTCTTGTATGTCCCATGATGGGAAATATCCTTTTGGCGTCCTCTGAAACATTTTGATCCTAAATCAGATCATCTCTCACTCTTCTAAATTCCAATGGGTTTAGACTCAACCTGTCCAACCTTTCCTTTTAAGTTAAAACAAATCATTTGAACTGCAGTGTGTGTGGGTGTTTCTGGTCATGTGAGGGTCATTCAGCCTTGCTGGTCACAACCAAACTCATTTCTTTGTGGTTGAAGGTCTGGACTCACATTTATGAACTACACTGAAGGATGATGAATAATACAATTGTCATATGTTTCAGATTTTAAATATTAAGGGTATGTTTAATATGTACAGCCAATCTCGATATGGCACAACCAGTGCTAAACTAATAGTAAAACAGATGACTTCTCCTTGAACTCCATTGAAATAAGCACCCCAGGTTCCCTTACTCACAGTTGTTAAACTCCCAAAGTTACCGAAGGTTTAGTACCGAGATGTGGGGCGTCTCTCCACATGGTGTTTGGTTGAGGATTCTGCGGGCTATGGATGAAATATTCACCCTGTCATGTCTTCTGAGTTAAAGTCCTTAGGGTCATACCTTTTTCTTGGGGTTTGCAGCTGCCTTTGATCCTGGTTGTAGAGAGAGACATGCTGCTCTAGTGTAGTAATTTTATACAGCAGTATGCCTCAGAGTTTCTTTCTTCATTTCCCCACAATTTGGCCCTTTCTGAGAGCCCCCCAGCTATACTGATTTCTGACTGATCTACTCAGACAGTGAAAACAAACAAAAATTGACTTGATCGGTCCCATTTGTTTTATTTTCTGACTCCCTGTCTAGCTGGTATTGTGGGATAGTGAGAATTCCAGATCTTGAATATTATACAATGTGTGAACTGCCTTCCAATGGACTCGGTCATCTCCTTGATTTTCACAAGGTGGTAAGGGGGAGGTGATGGCTTAGTGGCATTATCACCAGACTATTAATCCAGAAACTCAGCTAAATTACTTGGGACCTGGGTTCAAATCCCACCAATGCTGATGATGAAATTTGAATTCAATTTTAACAAAATTTGGAATTAAGAATTTACTGATGAGCGTGAAACCATTATCGGTTGTCGAAAAAAACCCATCTGGCTCACTAATGTCCTGCAGGAAGGAAATCTACCATCGTCACCTGGTCTGGCTTAATGTGACTCAAGATTTGCAGCAGTGTGGTTGACTCTGAAGTGCCCCCTGAAATGGCCTAGCAAACCACTCAGTTGTATCAATTGCTATGAAGTCTCAGTGAAGAAATGAAACCAGACAGACCAGCTGGCATCGACATTGGCACCAGATATGACAATGGCAGAAACAGCCCTGTCAACCCTACAAAGTTCAACCTACATCACATAGACTGCAATGGATCAAGGAGGCAACTCATCACCACCACCTTGTCAAGGGCAGCTAGTGGTGGGAAATAAATGCTGGCCAATCAGTGATGTCCACACCCCACGAATGAATTTAAGAAAAAACAGGATGCCACTGTCTCCCTAGCCAATTTGGAGCTGCCATTTAGTGACCAATATCTCTGTTGGGTGGGTTTGGATTTAGTTTAGTATTTGAAAAGCTTTGCTCTTTCTGGTCCTGGGCCGAACATTCTGACTTTTAAATAGAGCCTCTTTACTCAAAACATTCCCTGGTGAAAACCTTGAATTGAAATGATAACCCTTCATGTGCCAGACGTGGTCTCACCAACTACAGCAAAATTTCCTGGCTTTCATATCCCGTTTCCCTTGCTGTAAACAACAATGTTCCTCTTATCGTCTTGATAATTTGTTGTACCTGTATAGCGACTGCAAGTGATCAGAGCGCCAGGCGTCTAAATTCTCCTGGTGAATACAATACTTCACCAGCTACAACAAAAACAGAAACTGCTTGAGAAACTCGGCAGATCTGGTAGCATCTGTGGAGGGAGAAACAGAGTTAATGCTTAGAGTCCAGTGTCACAAGTGCCAGGCAGTGCCCATTTCCAAGAAGAAAGAATTTAATCAGTTCCCTTTGACATTCAATGGTATTATCATCACTGAATTGCCCAGTATTAACATCCCTGGGGTTACTACTAGGCAGAAACTCACCTGGACCATCCATGTAAATATTGTGGCTACAAGAGTGGCTGGGTGACTGCAAATTCAGCGGCCGGTAACTAAGAACCTAGCCCCTGCCCCTCCAAAGCCTTCCCGTCCATTTATATAAATGATTTAGACGAGAATAAAGAAGGCACGGTTAGTAAGTTTGCGGATGATACCAAAATTGTTGGTATAGTGATCAGTGAAGAAACTTATCTAAGATTACAAACAGATCTTGATCAATTAGGTCAATGGACTGACAAGTGGTAGATGGATAAATACAAGGTATTGCATTTTGGTAACAAACAAGGGCACGACCTATACAGTTAAAAGTAGGGCCTTGGGTAGTGTTGTCGAACGGAGAGATCTGGGGATTCAGTTACATAATTCTTTGAAGTTTGTGTCACAGGTAGACAGGGTTAAGAAGGTATTTAGCATGCTTGCCTTTATTGCTCTGACTTTTGAATATAGGAGTTGGGATGTTATATTAAGGTTTGCCAGGTCATTGGTGGGACCTGTTCTGGAGGACTGTGTCCAGTTCTGGTCTCCCTGTTATAGGAAGGATATTATTAAACTGGAGAGGATTCAGAAAAGAGTTACCAGGATGTTGCAGGGAATGGAGGGTTTGAGTTATAAGGAGGGGTTGGGTAGGCTGGGACTTCTTTCACTGGAGCGTAGGAGGTTGAGTAATGATCTTACAGAGGCTTATAAAATCATGAGGGATATAGATAAGGTGAATGACAGGTGCCTCTTCTCTAGGGTAAGGGATTTCAAGAGTAGGTGGCATATATTTTAAGGAGAGATGAGAAAGATTTAAAAAAGACAGGAGGGGCAGTTTTTTTACACAGAGTAGTTTGTGTGTGGAATGAACTTCTAGAGAAAGTGGTGGATGTGGCTACATTTACAGCATTTAAAAGATAATTGGCTAAGTTTGTGAATAAGAAATGCTTGGATGGATATGGGCTAAGTGCAGGCAGGTAGGACTACTTTAGTTTTGGAAATTTGGTTAGCGTGGACGAGTTAAACCGAAGGGTCTGTTTCCATGTTGTATGACTCTGTGACTCTAAAAGGCTAAGTTTGGACTGTTATAGAATGCTTTCAACTTGCCTGGAGGAGTGTAGCTACAACAACATTCAAGAAGCTTAATAAAGGTAGTTCTCCTATCACGCGACAGTTGCGTTCTTGTGTGACCTCGTGTTGTAGAAAATCGCGTTATAGGGAAATTGATGCAGAAAATCACTATACCTGTACAGCAGAAAGTTCCTGTTATCCAAACAGCATCCACTATTCATCAATTGCGTTACAGCCAATTCATGTTAACGAAACATACATTATAGCAGGACTACCTGTATCATAAAGCAGCCCACTTGATTGACTCCTCATCCACCCCCTTTAACATCCGCTCTTTCAACAATCAACGAACGGTAAGAACAGTGTGTACCATTTACAAAATGCATTACAGTAACTTGCTTCCTTTGTTAACTTTTGCCAAATCTGCAACCTCTGTCATCTTGAAGGACAAGGGAAGCAGATGAACACGGCCCCGCTCGTTCTTCTTCAAGCCATTGAAGCCATTCAAGCCCTTCTTACCTTGAAAATACATCACCATTCCTTCACTGATATTAGATCAAATACCTGGATTTGCCTAACAGCAGTGTGGCTGTAGCTCCAACGGATGAATGGTAGAGCTTCAAGAGGAGCCCTCAACACTGCCTTCTCCAGGACAATTGAAAATGAACAATAAATGCTGGCCTTACCAGCAATGCTGACATGCCCCAAAAAGAACAGGAAGTACACAGTGTCCTAAAGGAGGACTGGAGTTGTGTCATCAGCAGTAGTTGTAACTTGAATTCCAAGATTCATCCAGTACCTCAGATAAAATCATGGAATAAATGTTAAATTGTAATTGTTTTAATTATTGTGGTGCATTCCCTACCCCACGTAGTTGTAACAGTTCCATATTCTTTTCCCTTTTTGGCCTGATGAGGTACACTGAATTGGTATGAAATATGTTCTTTTTAGGAATGAGCCAGCACACATGAAATTCCCACCATCAGATTTCTTATAGTAGGATTACTATAGTAGGATTACTGTTCTCAATGGGATTTAATAAATATTAAATCATTCTACACAGTTAAGCTTAATAGTACAATTCTTCATGGACTAAGCTACATTGATTGATTTAAAACATCCTACTCCAGATTCAAGTTGTTTTACAGTCCTGGCTGTCCTTTAGTTCCTCACTTATGAAATTCAGAGACTCTGAATATCGGTTCCTGAACCTCTTAGCTATGCAAATTTGCCATTTGTCAACAGGCTATTTGACTGCAGTAGTCATCATAATCAATTCTGCACCAGCCCCGAAATGAGATTGCCTACTCCAGACAGAGCAGGCATTGTAACTTGAACCTTCCTACTCTTTATGACACATTTTCACATTACACAGTGAATTTTCCCATTGGGAAAGTAAACATTTCTGGGACAAGCAGTGTATATGATTGTTTTATCATGTTAACATACCTCCAATAACAAGAGATTCTGTTTCTTTTACTTTAGTGGAAAGAGGCCAAGCAGGACCTCCAGGCCCACCCAAACCAAAGCTTCCACCTGTCACAGGAACAAGCTACGGTGTCATTGGGGAGGTAGGTTATGCAGGCCCCCCAGGATCAATGGATACATCAGATGTTAAGAGCTCTCATGAAACAAAACAGCAAGTTACACCAGCTCCAAGTCGAGACCATAAACTACCTGGTGAGTACAGTTTTTATAAAGTACACTAATGTGCTCTCGAGACATAAACCCAGTGTTGTGGTTATGGACCATGATCTTTCTTCATCGCCTTTATGTTAATTGTAAGATATACCGTTGGTCTTAAAGTTTTGAACACAGTAAACTGTTTGTTGAACAGTATAAATTTGAACAGTTGAACTTTTAAAATTTTGAGTTTTATAATGGTGCCTTCATACTACAGTGCTGTGACTTGGAACAAGTTTGACTGCAGTGTCATACAAAAATTAAACAATGCTTCTGGTGATTCTGATTGTACAGAGTGTCACTTCAGGAAATGGTTGAATGAAATATACTGCATTGACTACTGATCTTCCTACAACGTCACGAAATGATTGCAACCATACATTTTATAGCAAGGTCCATATTTAAACAAGGGATGTTCTTTGTGGTGCTGTTAATGTTTTGAATTATAGATGAATAAATTCCACTGGCACTGGGAACCGATACATACACACACACACCACTATTGGAGGTAGGTCTGTATAAGATAAAATACTGTATTCCTAACTGAACATAGAATCCCAACAGTGTGAAAGCAGGCCATTCGGCCCATCGAATCCACACCGACCCCCACGTTTCCCATGGCCAATCCACCTAATCTGTGCATCTTTGCGCTGTGGGAGGAAACCGGAGCACCCAAATGAAACCCACACAGACACAGGGAGAATATGCAAACTGCACACAGAGAATCACTCGAGGGGTCCCTAGCACTGTGAGGCAGCAGTGCTAACCACTGAGCCACTGTGCTGCCCCACATTGATTTTAATGCCCCACATTGATTTTACTGAGAGTGAAAGTGGAATTTCTGAAACTGTTTGATAAATTGTTAAATAGCGTGATGGGGTTATCGCATCTTGTAATTTTAGATTTTGTTGTGATAACACAATAATGATGAAAACTCTTTGTTATTACACTGCAAGGAGCTATTGCAAGACCTAAAGCTAGTTTCTAACTCCTCTTTCTTGTACTGTATTCCATTTATCTACCATAAGCTTTGATAGTTCTTGCCAGTCTTTTTTTAAAACCTGATTCCACCGTCAGCCATTAGTTAACAGTCTGTTCCTCCAAGCAGAATGCACCAGTCTGACTTGACACTGACCTCTTTAGCCAGGGAGAGTTGATGCAGCAGCAATTAGGATAGAAGATAATGGAATGTTAAACTCTCTCTCATTGTATCTTGACATGCTAATTCAGATACCCAATCTGAAATTAAATTTAGTTGCACAAGCTTTGTTGTTCTCTGCAGTAAACTCTCTGAGATGCAAATTTAACTTACAATCTAATCATGGACAGTCTTGCATGATATAAGAGAATCACGAACTGAAAGGGTATTACATAGTTTTCTGAGATAGTTGGAATTGCCGATGCTGGAGAATCTGAGATAACAAGGTGTAGGGTCCAGACCCGAAACATCAGCTTTCCTGCTCCTCTGATGCTGCTTGGCTTGCTGTGTTCATCCAGCTCTACACCTTGTTATCTTACGTAGTTCTCTGGCTCACTAAAGAAGTTGTCTTTTTTTACATCTACTTAACATTGTAATGATACTGACCTAGGCTCAATGGTTGAACTCACCCCTGAGTAAGAAGTCCTAGCATCAAAGTTGCAGTCCAGAAACTGAAACGCAGCATGTAGGCTGACTTTGAAATACAGTACTGAGGAAATGCTGCAAAGTCAGAGGATTTCAGATGCGAGGTTAAACTTCCACATTGAGGGTGGTTCATATGTGGAATGAATTGCCGGAGGACAGTTACAACAATTAAAAGACATTTGGACAGTTACCCAAATAGGTAAGGTTTAGAGGGATATGGGCCAAACGCAGGCAAATGGGACTAGTTTAGCTTGGGAAACTTGGTTGGTGTGGATGAGTTAGACCGAAGGGTCTGTTTCTTTGCTGTATTACTCTGACTCTAATGCTCCCTTTCCCATCTCAGGTGGATCTAAGATTCCATGCACGATTTGATTAAAAAGCAGAATTCTCTGAGTACCTTAGCCAATATTACTCTCTCAAGTAAAACTATTAGCACAAACATCATCTGCTCAAATATTCCACTGATATTTGTGGAAGTTCATTGAGCTTAATTTGACTGCTTGTGATTCCCTCCATTACAATGTCATTTAATTCTGAATGTACTTCATTGGCATTTGACAACACAAAAGGCACTAAATAGATGTAAGCTTGTTGTTCCTTTCCAATCCCGTGGCTTTTCTTCATCTAAACTATATGGTCACTTGCTGCAAGAGCTCCATCTGCTGGCACTTTTGACTTACTGTTAATATGACGCAAAAGCCAGCATGTTAAAAGTTTCATGCAGTGGGTCAGGAAATGTACAGCCTGTGAAAAAACTGTCCCCCACCACCCAAGACATTCCTCATGCAATCAAGAAATAAATATACAAATTCAGATAAGATTCAACAAAACCTGTTTTATAGGGCACTTGTTGTGAACAACTTGCTGATATTGGTAATGAGCAATGGTTAAGGGACAATCTAGTGGCTGTAAAATAACAAAATCCAACCTTAGGTTTGAAATTGAGAAGGGTGAATCACAGACCAAGGTTCTAAATTATAAATGAGGCAGAATTTGACTTATAGGGCATTGGTTAGCTCAGTTGACTGGATGGCTGGATTGTGATAAGGTGATACCAACAGTGTGGGTTCAATTCCTGCATCCACTAAGGTCACCATGAAGGACTCTCCTTTTCCCTCACCTATGGTGATCCATCATGTTGAACAATCACCAGTTGTCTCTCTTTGATGAGAGAGTGGCCCTATGGTCTGGTGACTTTTTGTTGGACTGAATTATTAATAGATACATGAAATAGCTTCATTTACAAAAATGTATTTGGTAGAGTACAAGACCTGATATACTCCTCAAGGGCAAGAACTCTACTTATGTGTTCAAGTTAGAAGTCACATGACATCAGGTTACAGTCCAACAGGTTTATTTGAAATCACAAGCTTTTGGAGCGCAGCCCCTTCGTCAGGTGAAGTCAGCTGAATCAGCTACCATTGGAAGTGAAAGGGGAGTGTGTAAAGAAAAGGAAGGGCTGGTATGAAGGTAAGGAACAGTAGAGATCCCACAGATTGGGAGAGATCTGAAGAGCAACAAAGAGATGCAATTAAAGTGTTAAGAGCTCTAGAGAGGGAATGTGAGAAGATTTGCAAGTGTTACCAAGAAGGATAACACTAAAGGATACATTGAGAAAAAGCATAGTTAAGGTAAACATGATCTCTCAGTGATGGGGAATGACAAACTTACCAAATAAGCTAAGCAGAGACAGGCACGGGAATTCCTAGAAGCCTGGTACTCCACGAAGAAAGCCATCAATAAACACATAGAACTTGACCCCATATACACTCCACTATGAAGGAAAACCAGAAGTGAGGCAATCCATCTCAATGGACTCCAGAGTTTAAAAAACAGGTGGGAAAACACACCGACGCTTCATCGGAGGCTGCACTGATGATGTTACCCAGCGGGGTAATGAAACGTCTGCAGAAACCAGCTCGGCGAGCCAACCAATCTCATTACCAAATACAATTGAGAATAAAGATAAAATAACAAAGACAAAGAAGACTAAAATCTGATCAAAGGGTGGAATCAACCAGATTCAAATAAGAAAATAAATGGTGATGGACGAGCTGGCATTATTAAACATTGACATATCTCTAGGGCCTGATAGCTTCCTGATTTAAATAAAGCAGTTGAGGAAACTTTTGATACATCTGCAATGGTCTTCCAAAACACACACTCCATTCAGGAATTGTCCCCTTAGATTGGAAAACTGGCAATGCCACCACTATTTAAGAAGGGCAAAAGAGAGAAACTCATAAATTACAGATTATAAGGGAAGTTGCCAAAATCTGTGAATAGTCATAGAATCACTTGAGTATTTGGACAAATATGAGCTGATCAGATTAAGCCAGTGTCCCTTTGAAATGGTTATGTTGTGTCTGTTGAATCTAGTTGAATTATTTGAGGAGGTAATGTGGTAAATAAGGGAGTATTGGCAGAGATTATTTCTGTGGCTTGGAGACAGTAAGGACTGCAGATGCTGCAATCTAGAGTCAACAAATGTGGAGCTGGAAAAGCACAGCATATCAGACAGCATCCAGGGAATAGGAGAGTCAATGTTTTGGGCTGAAACCCTTTGTCAGGACGTGTGGACTTTCAGAAGATATTCTGCCAGATTTCACATATTAAAGCATTGAAACAATGAAAGCACACAGAATTAGTAGCAGCCCTATTCGCTCACTTAGGGCATTGTTTGGAGGCATGAGATCAAGAGTAGGGATTATGGTGCATTTTACTTGTGATGTTCCCCACGGAGCTATACTGGGGCTTTTCACCATGTAACCCATTTGATGAAGAACTTCAGTGTAGAATATCCAAGTTTGTGATAGCATTAAGATGGGTGGCACATTAGTGTGGTAAAGCCCAACAGGGAACAGACAGTTCTGGATTTGGTGATGTATAATGAAGTAGGCTTGATTAAGGAATTTAAGGTGAAGGAACCCCTAGGAGGCAGTGACCACAATATGACCAAATTCACCCTGCAGTTTGAGAGGGAGAAGCTAGAATTAGATATAACAATGTTACAATTGAGTAAAAACAACTACAAAGACTTGAAGGAGGAGCTGGCCTGAACTGATTGGAAGAGGAGGCTAACAGGGAAGATGATGAAGCAGCTGTGACAAGAGTTCCTGGAGATAATTTGGGAGGCACAGCAGAAATTTGTCGCGAGAAAGAAGAAACATACTGAGGGATACGAGGCAACTACGGCTGACAAGGCAAGTCAGGGACAGCGTAAAAGCAAATGAAAAGGCATACATTGTGGTGAAGATTAGTGGGAAGTCAGAAGATTGGGAAACCTTTAAAAACCAGCAGAGGACAACTGAAAAGCAATAAGGTGGAGAAGTTGAAATATGAGGGTAAGCTAGCTAGTAATACAGAAGAAGGTTGTAAAAGTTTTTTTTTAAGAAATATAAATAGTAAGCGAGAGGCAAGAGTGAACATTGGATCACTGAAAATTGAGCCGAGAGAAGTAATAATGTGGAACAAAGAAATAGCAGAGGAACTGAATAGGTACTTTGCATTGGTTTTCACAGTGGAAGACACCACAACTTTAAGACAGTCAGGGACAGAAGTTAGTGTAGTGCCCATCAGTGTGGAGAAGGTGCTGGGGCAGCTGAAAGGTCTGAAGGTGGTTAAATCACTCAGACTGGATGCATGATATCCCAGAGTTCTGAAGGAGATAGCTGAGGAGATTGTAGAGGCATTCGTGGTGATCTTTCAGGAGTCACAGGCATCAGGGAGGGTCCCAGAGGTTTAGAAAATGGCTAATGTAACATCTCTGTTTAAGAAGGGACGGAGGCAGAAAATAGGAAACTGTAGGCCCATTAGCCTGACCTCAGTCATTGATAAGATTTTAGAGTCTATTATTAAGGATGAGATTGCAGAGTACTTGGCAGTGCATGGTAAAGTAAGGAAAAATGAGCATGGCTTCAACAAGGGAGGGCATGCCTAAAAAATCTGTTAGAATTCTTTGAAGTGGTAATGAGCAAGTTAGACAAAGCAGAGCCAGTGGATGAGATCTGTCTTGATTTCCAGAAGGTCTTTGGCAAGGTAGCACATAAGAGGCTGCTAAATAAGATAAGAGACCATGGTTTCAGGGGCAAGATACCGGCATAGATGCAAGATTGGCTGACTGGCAGAAGCTGAAGTGTAGAGATAAAGGAGTCTTTTTCAGGATGGCAACCAGTGACAGTGGAGTTCTGCTGGAGTCAATGTTGGGACCACAATACATTAACCAAGTGGACAAAGAAATTGACAGCATTGCAGCTGGATTTGCAGATGACATAAAGAAAGGTGGAGAGGCATGTCATGTTGAGGAGGTGGGGAAGCTGTAGAAAGACTTGGATAGGCTAGGAAGTGGACAAAGAAATGGCAAATGGAATACAATGTGGGAAAGTGTAAGGTTATGCACTTTGGCAGAAAGAATACAGGCATAGACTATTTTCTAAACAAGGAAAGGCTTTGGAAATCTAAAGCACAAAGGCACTTTCATATGCAGTTTCAGTTATCAGTTAAGAAGGCAAATGCATATTAGCATTCGTTTCAACAAGGCTAGAATACAAGAACAAGGATGTAGTGTTCAGGTTATAGAAGGCTCTGGTCAGACACCATTTGGAATGTTGTGAGCAATTTTGAGCCCCATATCTAAGGAAGGATGTGGTGGCCTTGGAGGATATCGAGAGGAGGTTCACAAGAATGATCCCGGGAATGAAGTGCTTGTCATATAAGGAGCAGTTAAGAGCTCTCTGTCTGTACTCAATGGAGTTTAGAAAGATGATGGGAAATTGATTGACACATACAGAATTCTGAGAGGCCTGGATGAGGTGGACATTGGAGAAGATGTTTCCACTGGTAGGAGAAACTAGGACCTGAGGGCACAACTTAGCATGAAGGGATGACACTTTAGAACCAAGATGAGGAGGAATTCCTTCAGCGAGGGGTGGTGAATCTGTGGAACTCATTGCTTTAGAAGGCTGTGGAAGCCAAGTCATTGAGTGTATTTAAGACAGAGATAGATAGATTTTTGATTGATAAGGGGATCAAAGGTTCTGGGGGGAAGGCAGGAGAGTCGGGTTGAGAAACATATCAACCATGATTGAATGGCAAAGCAGACTCAGTGGGCCAAATGTCCTAATTCTGTTCTGATATCATATGGCCCTATGTAGACGGGAGGGGAAAGTTGCAAAGAGGGATTAGTGGATTAAATGAATGAACTAAGCGGTGGCAAGTGGAGTTCAACACGAGAAAGTGGGAGATTTAAACATGAGAAAGATTGAGAAAAATGAGAAGCTAGGAAAAGAGAAGAGACTTAGGAGTTTAAATACAGAAATCACTAAATGTTAGTGGACTTGACCAAAAATAATCAGCATCGACAATGCTGATTAATATAAACCATTTTAGGTAATCTGAGTAGTTTGCACAGATTAAGCTTTTATTTTTGAATACAGAGATTAATGGAAGATTTCATTGAGATATTTAAGATGATTAACGGGCTTAATGGGCTAGATAAATGCCCTCTGGTGGTGGAATGCAGAACAAAGGGGATTAGCTTTAACAGAGGACTGATGTCAGAAATGATTCTATACACAAAAGGAAGTGGAAGTTTGGAACTCACTTCCATAAACCTGCTGCAACTAGACAAGATGAAAATTTCCAAACTGAGATTGAGAGAGCATTATTTTAGGTAACAGTATGAAAGGTTAACAGACCAAAATGACCAGATGAAGTAAATATCCAAACTATTGTGAACTAATTGGAAGGCAGATTAACCTATTCTGGTTCTTATCCTCCAGTTAAATAATAACAGAATGGAAATCTGTACTTACAGTGAATATTTTGTCAAAGGTAATTGAGACCATAAAAAATTACTCTACAGCAATGTCTTTAACGTTACTATCATTTACTAAACACGTCAAAAGAGGCTTCACATGGAACTTGGCTTGCTGCAACAGATATGCCCGAACTTTGGCATCATAACTGATTTGTTATGATCTGATCAACCGGATTTGAACTATGAATCACTGGAAAGCATTACCAATATAAAATAGAAAGTACAATTAAAACAATTTGATATCTAGGTAAAACAGCTTGATATCGAGATAAAAGGTGAATCTCTGCACACAAAAGTGTATTTTCGCCAATTCTCACTGTAATCTTTTGACTGGTCATTTAATCATTATAGCCAAACTTATGTCCTATATTTATTTGCATTTATGCGTGCATCAAAAGACCACGTTCCGAATAGGTTGCCTTAATCTGCCTTTGTATCTGCCTATGCCCAATAATAACATGGGAGCAGCTTCAAATGGAAGCCAGATGGTGAAATGAAAACTGAGTGGGTAGTTTGCTCATACTTGAGCCTCTGGGAGTTGACCTTTCACTAGTCTTCTTGGGCAGGCAGTGAAGCCAACCATCCAAAGTGGTCATTGGGGTAAGAATGCAATTTTAACATGTTTTCCGTTCAGGCCAACATTTTCCTCAAATAAAGAACTGCAGGGGATCTGAAATGAAAATAGAAATTGCTGGAGAAACTCAGCAATTCTGGCAATTTCTGTGCAGACAAAGTAGAGTTAATGTTTTGAGTCCGGTGATCCTTGTTCAGAACTCCCAAACTTTCCTGCTAGACTATCCCCACAATGTAGCAAATCGAGAAAGGAAGGGACACAAACATTGTTCATTCCTTTTAGTTTGCCTGTGTGCCAGGAGGAGGATTACTCCAGTAGAACCCACACTGAAAGCCAAAGTCTCCATTGGTGTGGACACACTCCCTCTCCTCCATTTGACAGACTCCCGCCACTTCCCTAAACCCCACCCAACACCCCCACGAAATCAATCCCATTGGTCTGCTGCTAATTTTTGTCTAAGTTGCCTGACAGGATTTAAATGAGGTCTAAGAATTATAATTGTCCAGGGAACATTTCTGGAGCAGGGCTGTGTTTCAAATTCAAATTTAAACCTTTGGGAGTGATTTCCAGACTTACGCTACCTTTTGTGTACAGGACTATTTCTGACATCAGCCCTGAGGTCTAGTCCTTGTGTGAAGCTGCGGTGAAATTGATGTGGAATTAAGTCACATGTTATACTTTCTAATTCTCACCAATGGAACTAATTCCTTTCTGAGATACATGTTCCGGAGTTTATTTCTCAGATCCCACTAATGTTGCCAAGCAAGAGATACATCGTTATATCAATACACAGACTGTATTGCTGTAGTAAATGGTATTTACTGGAAACTTAGGTATACGTGTCTATTACAATATAGTTCTTAATTCTTTTTAATCCAATCAATGTAATAACCCGTGTTCTTTTTTTTAAGAAAAAGCCCATAATATTACTGTTTCTTTCATTAACCTTTCAAAAATGTTATATCTAAAGTAAAGGTTATTTTGTATTTAAATTAAAATATTAAAAGTCTTTTATACTTTATTTTCACATTAGTCATAGAATCACTTAGATGATGGGTTATGGATGTTTCCATCTTTGAATTTGGTGGTAAGTGTTCTAAGTAATGCGTCAACACTGTAAGATATCAGAGGGAGAAAAACACCAGAATGGGATCAAGTGTGTGAGAAGGAATACATCCCAACACATCTCACGGAGGGCTGTTGGCAAATTCTGATCTACAAAACACAGATGCATGTTGTTTCATCAAGTTTCAGAGTTTATCAAGTATCACACAGACCTGTATCATCTACAAGGCACAAGCTATGGGTGTGATGCAATACCCCCCCATTTGGTCAGATGAGTGGATTCCCAACAACCCTCAAGAAGCTTAACACCATCCAGGAGGAGACACTCCATTCACCACCAATGCATAGGTGGCAGCAGTGTTACCATCCAGCTGCAGCAATTCACCAAACTTCCTTCCAAACCTGTGACCTCTATCACTTAGCAGGACAAGGATAGTGGATACATGGGAACACCATCGCTATCTGCAAGTGTGTCGTCAAGTCGACACACCATCCTGACTTGGAATGATATTGCTGTTCCTTCACGCATTGGGTCTAAATCATGGAACTCCATTACTAAAAGCACAGTGCGTCTATCCCCAGTGCACTGCATTGGTTCAAGAAGGGAGCTCGTGACCAGCAAAAGGGTAATTAGGGAAGGCTGGCCGAGTAATTGACGCCTACATCCAGGAAATGAACAAAGAAAATGGCAATTGATATATAGCTAGAGCCAGTTCTAATTTTTCCTGCTTTCAAACCATCTATACACAATTTTCTTTTCTTCTTGTGTTTTGATGACCACCGTCTGTTTTCTCCCTCAGGATTTGAGCTAATGATTTCTTGTAGCTCTATTTTTAACCTAAAGACTCATGCCGTGCCATAACCGGTAGTAATCTGAGGTGATGGTTATTGATCCGTTGATCTCTGGATTACAGTCCCAGCATTTCCTGCTGTGACAGCCTATGCAGGATCCTTGCAGTACGGTGGTAATGTCGCTACCTCTGAGCCAGGAGGCCTGGGTTCAAGTCCCACCTGCTCCAGAGGTGTGTAAAAACAAGTAATAACAGGTTGATTAGAGTTTTTTATTTTATAATTTGTGATGTCCAATATTATTGGATAAAGTTCAGTTCATTGGTAGTTCATGGACTCCTTATGTTCCACATGTACACCCTTCTGCATATCCACAGTTTCACACTCATCTTATCCTTTATTTTCTGCCAAGTCTTATCTCTCTTTATTAATTTTTGTGAAGTGTAATGTTAACAGACTATTTCATTTAAAAAAGAAAACAGTAATTGAAACAGACCATAATACATTAGTGCACATACTGTATAATTAATTTTATTACTTTCACTATTCTGTCTTTCATAAATGTAAAATATGTTACTATCTGCAACCTCTGCTTGCAATGTATGAGTGTGAATAACTTACTATTGTCCACACGAACAGGTGTAATAGACATAATACCTCTGTGATTCAGGCAATTATTTTATTTTCTTTCAAGAATTGGAACTTTCTTTTAATCTTTCATTTCAGTGGTACTTTACTTGGGGATGGTTTCTTCCTCGGATCGATCATGACTTAAAAATCCTGAGATACATTAGGACCCGATCTTTCTTGCCTCTACGCAGAGGGTGCTTTTCAATGAGAAAGTTACCTTCAATCATTAGAAATACATCCTTTATGTCATGGTTTACTGAGATCAGCTGCAGCTCTTCTTGAGCTCAGGATAGCAGGACTGTCCGTATCAGTGATTTAGAAAATGTGGTTAACATATTGTTCTTTGTGTCTCTCTGTCATATTGAGACTGTCTCGAAGTTGAAACTCCATTCCATTAAATTCCATGAGTTTGCTGTTGCTTAGTGTCAGGGCATCTTTCTTTGTGTAATCAATTTCTTTCAAATTCTCAGAAATTCTTTTCTTTTATCACCTAAGAAGTATAATGTTACTCCATGTCCTGGCATCAAGCTTCCACTTCAGATTTCTGGTTGCATGCTCATTTGTCACCACCTTCCTGATCTGAATGGCTGAACAAATTTATTTCATTGAACTCTTGCAACTAGTGTTTCCTTAAACTCATTGGTTCACCTTCCAGGATCTGAATATTTTGGCTTCTTTTTCTCAGTCTTTCCCTTTTCCTTTGTTCTATCCATCTTTTCTCAGTAATTAGGCATTCTACAACCTCCGCAGTTTGATCCATACACGGTATATATTCATCTGCTTGTGTCTCACGTGGTTTTCAACAGCTCATGCTCACTTTTGTGTCTAGTTTGCATTCTTTTATTGCTACTTCACTGCATCAACCCTACTTCCTTTCCCTTCAACTGTAGACTAGCCATTTAAGTAGGCAGCAGCTTCGTCTGTCTAATGTGCTCTACCAGTGTCAACTTTGTCTGTGATGTTATGAGCTTAAGCTTTCCTATCAGACATGTTTGTACATCAGGGTTTGCAGAGCCTTAATATCAGAGCCCTAGATGTCTGGTGGACCTCTGTTTCTCTGAATTTTTACTTGTAGCTACGTTTCTCAACCTTGTTAAGAGAAATTAATGACAGACTCCATTGGTTTCTTCATATATGTGGATGTGATGGTTTGATGTTGTATGGAGATTTGTCCTGAACATCCCAAAAATAATGTCCTCACTTACCTCCCAGCTGTTCCTCTCCTCACCACAAAATGATGTAGCTGATCGTTTCCTCTTTGTTAATGCCGTTCAGAGAACAACTGAACATCAATCTACACTTTTTAAACTTTTTAAGCATTTGTACGATGTCGGCAGTCTCTCAATTCATCATGGACTGGAGCTGTGCATTCATTTCAGTGGGAACAGTCAGTTTGGTTTTGCGTAATTCACTTTTATTCTCTCCTTAATTCAGGTTGATTCTTCTTTGAAAATAATTCTGTTTCTATTTCACTTCTCATGCTTTACAGACATAGACACCCACAGCCACTATTTTTCATCTTGTGCTTCCCAAACAAAATAATCTGACTTTTAGACAGAAGTCTTTGGGCTGCACATGAATCCCGGATCTCACCTTGCGGAATGATACATTGTTAGTTTGATCCATGGATTGTAATGCAACAGTGAGTGATGTGACATCTTGGATCCTTAATATAGATGCACATAACAACATAGTTCCCAGCCCTTTACAAATAAACATTACATTTGGCTATAGAGAGTTACAGGCAAACAGTCATTCTCGATTATATGTTGGTTTGTTCTTGCAAAAGAGTAAAACTCATCCACACTCCTATATGTAAAACTATTCACTTACGTGCTGTATGTCTGACTGTGTCTGGCAGCATGCAGCACATGTAGTACATTTCAGGCATATAAAAGCACCATTGCATTTAGAGGAAATAAGCACCACAAAGCTTTCTTGCTTTCACATGTTCTGTTGGAATCCCAGCCTCTGTTTTCAGGATAAATGCAAATAATTGTGTGAGTGTTGGTCAAAGTAGTAAAATGTTTTGGCTCCCAAAGGAATGAATGCTGTATTTACTCTCTTTGTGTCTAATATCCTCAAGATCGATTAAGAATTATCATTAACTGGAAGGAAGTTTATTTTTACAGTAATGTATTCTAAAGTTCAGCATTTGTTTCCTATAAACACAAAAATCTGATTAGTTTGTAAAAATAAGGATTTGCATTTGTACAGCACTTTTCATTATTGTAGAATGTTTCGAAGTGCTTTATGGCCAATGAATTTCTTTTGAATTGCTGTCACTGTTGTATTATGGGAAACACGCCAGTCCATTTACATTTGGCAAAGTCCCACAAGCAAGAACCAAATTACCTGGGTCTTTTTGGAGATGTTGTGCCACGTGAAATTTAGTGTATATCTAAGAACACAGATGCGAACTTGGTTTAACACTGCATCTAAAAGATACATCCCTGCAGTGCTTTGGGGCCACCAGTGGTGGGGGAAAGGCAGGGGATAGCTGGCAGGGAGTTGGCAGTGGTGCATCAGGACTGCTGGGAGGGATGGAGGAATGTCAGACCAATGGGTAAGGGAGTTGTTGGGGCTGAGGTGACACGGACGCTGAGACAGGCAGGCTATGGGGAGTTCAAGCTAGAGGGACAGTGGGGCATGTGCAGCTGGGAGGTGCGTGGGGGTGGGGGGTTCACAATAACAGTCATCTATGAGTTAAAGTAGGTTTTTAATCATGTAACAGGGGTAGAATATCTGCTGACATTAAGCAATTTGCTTCTGAGAGATTCCACAGGGTCCTGACATGCAACTGCAGTCTGTGCTGTTCCAATCTAGCCCTTGGGATGTCTAAGTCAATGTCTGAACAGAGTGTGAAGTTCCTATTTGTTCTCTGTTTAAAGAACCAGTATTGGAGTCCTTGTATCCATTGTTTCACTCAGTGAGGCCTGTAGATCAGTGCTGGTTCAGGAGGGAATTTTTATCATTGTTTCCCAAATGTTTTCCCTCTGTGACTCCGTTTTGAGGTTTGTAGGTTGTCACAACCCCTCAAGAGTCCTGTGAGTTGTGGCCTGAAGGGAGGAGACTCATGAGAGTGGGGAGACGTGGGAGGCCTGTGACAGCACAGATGCCATACCTCAGCCAGAGCTCCACAGCAGTCCAAAATCCTATTTGTGAAGTCCTGGCGATCTCTAATCTGGTGGAAAATGCAAGTCACTGATGCAGAATGACACAGCTGAGACCCTAAGAGAAATCTGGCTGAAATCCTCATACCAGGCACTCGTGATGCCACACAACCAGACCAGCTCCTGTGTATGTGAAGCTATTAGCAGGGAAAGCCTTTAAATTGTCACAAGATTCTCGCTACTCCCAACATACTCATTCAGTACGTGAAACATCATAAGGACGAGCAATAACAATATAAGTGAGATTTATGTTTCTTTCAATTTTGTTAAATATGGATGTAAGATAATTATTGATTTATTGTAGTGATGTTTTATAACATTAGAATATTTCAATTAAAACTACAACAGAATACTCTGAATCTTTATAATATGAAAATATCTATTATTGTCTCAGGTATGAATTAATAACTTGCTTACAATATTTAATAACAAATTTAACGAATTATTATTAGTTACCGTTAATTTTGATGAGTTGCAGTACAGTGGGACAGGTGATTTGCACGCTCTTTTGCTTGGCCTGAGTAGTTTATGGACAAGAAATCAGCTGTTTGTTTTAAAGTATGCAGATGTGCGTTCAATAATATACAAATAGTTTAATTTGCTGAACAAACATATTGAGGGTGCAGACTGGTGAATACTTACTTGTAAATTTCCCAGATGGAGATTAACACTACAGGAGTACAAATTTAAAACTTTCAGCTGCAAACTTGCATTTGCCTGTTCACAAAAACCATGGTCTGCTGTATGAAGCCACTGTTAGGAAGTGTTGAAAATGTATTCCATTGTAACTTAATAAATATGGACTTTTAAAGTGAGACTAAGCCAAATGAAACCCAACACGTAAGGCAGTAAAATGACAAAGTAATTTTAGAAAAGAACAACCCAGATAAAAAGGTGATGACGAGATTCTTGAGAATGTTTAGATTTTCTGAAGTGCATTTAAAATCAGATTTTAAGAGAAATGGACATTCTTTAATTCCTTAGGTAGTCAGATTTTTCTGAATCAGGGTCTGAACTTTACCAGCTGGTTCACAAGTCTCAGTCAGAGATAGTAAGAACTGCCGATGCTGGAGTCTGAGATAACACAGTGTGGAGCTGGAGGAACACAGCAGGCCAGGCAGCATCAGAGGAGCGGGAATACTGACATTTCGGGTCGGGACCCTTCTTTCTGGAAAATCTGTTGGGACTAATGTCAACAGTTCCCAGTGGGCCAAATTTCAGGGATCACAAGCTCACGGGTATATAGCTCCTTATAACAAAATTATACATGAATGTCATCATAATTTAAAAGTGTAATTTCCAGTTTACAAAGGAAAGAATAATTTAAATAATTAAAGACTTAAATAATTATTTTCTCCCCAGGGCATTTCGTAACTTTTGGACCTCCAGGAATCTCAGGTATGTTTGCATCACAGATAACTAATTGTACAGTGTATAGACTTCAAGTCAGGAACTCACCTAAAAACGTAATCACTTTCTATGTCTGTTACATATTCACTGAGAAGCTCATTAGTGACACTTTAACAGTCTCTGTGACTTTACTGTGAATTTCAAAAGAATTTGACTTTTATGTCAGATTAGGATTGCAGTTAAGGTGCTTCCACATTGTGCTGTCATGATCAAAAAAACTTATCAATGATTCTGCCCTAGCTCTCTGTATTAATGTTGACACAAATTTGTTCCAGTGGCAGAATCATTAAAAAAAAGCATAGAATGAGATATTCAAAACGCAAGAATGATTGTCAGGCCAAACATCAGCTGCACAACTGGATAGTGTTTTTCTAGATTTTATTAAAGTCATTTTTAGAATGCAGAGATGTCTGGTGCACGGTTACTCTGTACAGTAGAATTCTGGCATTTCATTTGTATAGTATTTGATAAACATTATTTCTGAAGAATTTTTCCAGTGTTTATACATGCTCCTATCTGACAAAGCCATTCCTCTTCTTTTACAGAAAATAAAGCTGCTCGAAAGCATGTCTCCTTTTCCGTTGGTCTAACCAGAAAACCTTTCATTGGTAATGCAGGGATAATCCGATTCAACAAAGTTTTAGTGAATGATGGGAACCATTACGATGCAAATACAGGTAATAGGTCTTTCATAATTTTTTCTCTGTTTGTGACCTTTCACAAAGCGTCCTTTTACTGGGTCCTTTCATACTTTGGGCTCTAGGGCCCCTATTCTCTCCACGATTGACAGATATCCTCTGTGATGAAATTACTGAAAGTGCCTGAGAATCAGAAGTGCCATTGTGTCAATTCAAATTTCACAGGGGTTGGTTCTATGATAGCTCAGGTTTCATATGTTTGAGTGATTCTTGGAGACAGCCAGCCATTTAACTGAGGAGCTGACTCCACTTGCAGTCCATTTAGTAATCCTGTTGTGTGAAACCCAGAATGCACAGAACATGCCAGCTCAAGAACAGATCCATTCTCAGTATACTTCTTTTGAATGTTTCTCTCTTCAGAGAGCTGAAGTGGGGTGGGGGATGGAGGTGAGGGTGGGGTGGTGGTGGTGATGATGGTTGCTAAATCAGGTATCCTTCAGGGTTGTTAATAATGGAATGGAAGTGCTTTTCTCAATAGAGTAAATCTATTATACAGAACTTTAAGTATAAAACTTTATATTTTCTCTTGTGTGCATTACTGGTAGTGGATAACAGGTGACTTGACATGGTAGGTAAAATGGGGCAGAGGTCAGTGAAAGTATGGGTAGTGATCAGTTGGCACAGGCATTTGAGGGACAATGGAAAATGAGTAGAGGGTGGCATAGATGGTATGAGGGGCCATGGGACATTATGGGTTAGCATGTTGGAGCATGGTGCATGTGTAAAGGGTGAGGGTAAGTTAGCGGAGTGTAACGAGTGAAGTAACAGGAACATTTTTTTATTCTTTCCATTTTTGGACATAGTGCTGGAGCCCAGAGACAGGCAATCAGTCCAGGTCACTTCAGAACCCAACAATTTTTCCTGGGTTGCTTGGTCGAATTTCTGGTCACAGCCTACCAACCGGAGAATGGCACATTTATTTTTAATCTCTGTTTTCTGTGTATTAACTAATCCTCAATCTGTAATGGTATGTTACTCCCAACCCATGGGCTTTAATTTTATTTACTAACTTACTCTGTGGGACTTTATCAAAGTCCTTCTGAAAATCCAAATACATCCCAGCCACTGGTTTCTCCTTATTTACTCTGCTAGTAACATCTTGAAAAAAGTCTATCAAATTTATTAAATGTGATTTCCCCTTTCTAAAACCATGTTAACGCTATCCAATCAGAATTATATTCTAAACATCCAGTAATCACATTTTAGTATTTTCTCTAAAATTGACATTAGAATAAAAAGTTCGGTACTTCTATATTCTGTCCTTCCATTCTTAAATAGTGAGGTTACATTTACAACCTTCCAAAATGCAGGCACCATTGCAGAATTATCATTTTGAAAGATAATCACCAAAGCATCCACTGTGTCTTGTACGGAGGTCATCAGTTTATCACATGCTTTAAATGCCCTATCAAATCAAAACCTCTGGCAACATTACTTATCTGTAGAAATTGGGCCTTCTTGTGTCTGTTGTGGGTCATAGATGAATAACGATAAACTCCCTCACAGTGTGAAGCAAATTAATGACTGTGCACAGACAAAGGTATTCAATAAGTATAAAATCAGCTTGCAATTGCATTAACAAAATGCAATTTCAGGTTGATGCAAATAGAAGATAAATTGGAATAGACCTTGACTTGGAGGTGTGTGTAAAAGTAGGAAATGCTTAAAAGATTTTGCAGATTGTGCAGATTCTGTGGAAATAGAAAGAGTTAATAATTCAGGTCAGGACCTTCTGTCACACTACAAGTTAGAAATAGTGAGGCAGGAAAAGGAGTTGGATGAAGAGAACAACAGGGAAGGTTAGCTCTGGTGACTTGCATTGTTATTTTGGATTGCTAGCAATTGCATTATCTTGCCTTTTGTTCTTGTGTAAAGCAGCCAGAGTTGACAGCTGTTTTATATCTCCTGATTCTTCTTTCCTTGAAGCCAGTGGAAGAAATCACATCTGCTTTCACAATGGAGGAGGATGTAGGTACAGAATTTGGGAAGAAGGACTAAGGTTATTGAACTGTTTGACATAGGGCAGTTAAGAGTCAACCACAGTGCTGTGGGTCTGGAGTCACATGTAGGCCAGACCAGGTAAGGACGACAGCTTCCTTCCCTAAAGGGCATTAGTGAACCAGATGGGTTTTTCCTGACAATTGGCAATGGATTCACAGTCATCATTAGATTCTTAATTCCAAATATTGAATATTATTTCATTCAAATTCCGCCATCTGCTGTGGCAGGATTCGAAACTGGGTCCCCAGAACATTATCTGAGTCTCTAGATTAACAGACCTGCGATAATACCACTACGCCATTGCCTCTCCTACAGGAGATATTGGAGGTTCGACAAGTTTAAAAGTAAACAAATCTGCAGTTCCAGATGAGTTGTATCCCGGGCTGCTGTGGGAGATGAGGGAGGAAATGACAGGGGCTTTGACCCAAATTTTTATTTCCTCTATAGCCACAGGGAAGTTGCCAGAGGACTGGAAGACAGCTAATGTAGTTCCACTTTTCAAAAAGGGTGGGAGAAATAAACCAGGGAATTCTGAACTATTGAATCTCGCATCAGTGGTAGGGAAACTAGTAGAGAAAATTTGGAAGGAAAGAATTTATCTCCACTTGGAGAGGCAAGGTTTGACCAGGGATATTCAGCATGGCTTTGTCGGAGAGACGTCATGCCAAATAAATTGAATTGAATTTTTTTGAGGTGTAATCATGTGTGTAGATGAATAGTAGTCTATATAAATTTCAGCAAAGCCTGTGACAAAAGTCCCACAGGGAGACTGATAAAGAAGGTGAAACACTTGGGATCCAGGGTAACTTGGCAAGTTGAATCCAAAAGTGACTTTATGGTAGGAGACAGAGGGCGGTATAGAAGGCTGGAGAGGAGTGTCCATTGCTGTGCCACTGGGATCAGGCTGAGGCCCTGACTGTTCATGATAAACCAAACAAAAGGATACATGGTTAGAGGATGGTAAGTTTGCGAACGACACAAAGATTGGCCAAATAGTTAATAGTGAAGATATAAATAGATTGGTAAGCTGGGCAGATCAGTGGCAGATGGAATTTAACCTGGTAAGTGTGAGGTAATGCACTTTGGAAGAAGTAACAAGACAAAGAACGACTCAATGAATTGTAGGACACTAGAAAGTTCAGAGGAACAGAGATATCTTAGAATGCTTGCCCACAGATCCATGAAGACAACTGGACAGGTCAATAGGGTGGTTAAGAAAGCATATGGGACATTTGCTTTTATCAGTCATGACATAGATTATAAGAGCAGGGAGGTTATGTTGGAGCTGTACAGAATTTTGGTTCAGCCACAGCTGGAGTATTTTGTCCAGATCTGGTCACTGCACTGAAGGAAGGATGTGATTGTATTGGAGAAAGTTGAGGAGATTCACCAGAAAAGTTGCCTGGGATGGAGCAGTTTAGCTATGAAGAGAGGCCAAATTAGACTGGGTTGTTTTCTTCAAAGCCAAGAAGTCTGAAAGGAACCTCACTGAGGTGTATAAGAGTATAAGGGGCATGGACAATATGGATACGAAACAGCTGTTCCCCTTAGCTGAAGGCTGAATAGCAAGGGGGCATCCTTTTAAAGTAAAAAACAGGAGGTTTTGATGGGATTGGAGGGGAAAATTGTACCCAAAGAATAGTGGAAATCTGGAATGCACTACCTGAGATGGTAGTAGAGTCAGGAATGTAAATCCAGAGCATAGTTTACCCCAAGGCCCGCAGCACATTATACCCTAGGAGCCTGTTAGGGAACACTTTAAATGCCATAACATTCAAATCAACGGGCTAAGTGTTGGAAAGTGGGACTACTATAGTGTTTAAGATTAATTTTTTTGTTGGTACAAAGTCAGTGGGCCCAAGGGCTTCATCTGTATCATATGACAACATGACAGTTTTAAAATGATTAACTCCCAATTTTGATGATCACAAAGGCAAGAGTATTTAAATAGTAAGGAAAAATAGTCACAGTTTAATAGTGATTCATGATTTCAACAGTACGCATGTTAAAAGATGATAGATTCATAGAAACATGCACCTGTCTTTATCTTTCTTTGTTGACTTTATTTTAGGTGTATTTACAGCTCCGTTTGAAGGACAGTATCTCATCACTGCAGTCCTTGCTCCTCAGAGAAATGAGCATATTGAAGCGATCCTGTCAGTCTCTAATCAAAGTATTATGCAGATGGATACTTCTGGCTATCGAATAGAACTGCTGGAATCTCAGAGACCCCCTGTGGGAAGGCAGACTTGTGGAGGTGTTGGAATCTTCAATCTGATCCTGAATCTAAAACCTGAAGATGAAGTCAGTGTCATAGTGATTGATGGTAAACTAGTCAACACGGATGAGATGTACTCAACTTTCAGTGGGACTCTTTTGTATGAAACATCTTCTCAGAGCTAGCCAAGTAGAACAAAAGGAGATGAAAATACACTGGTTGGGGCAAAGGGAGATTTGAAGAAGATGTAGATTTTCCTGAATTTCTGGGATTTATGGTCAAAGTACTTTTATTTTATAAAATACCAATTCAACTTCTTAAAACACACATTCCACAGCTACAATTATGGATAAATCTGAATGTGATTTGTTTAGACCTAAACTAGTAATATCCTACATTGTTCTTTGAAAGAGATATATTTCTGATAAGACAAATAAAGTCAATCCTTTTTAGTGGACTGTGATCACAAAGTTCTACTAACTCCTATCACTGGATTTATAAAACTTAAAAAGGTTTATTTTTTACTGTCTAGTTGTTGCTTTTCCAATTATTTCAATATTTCTCAATAGATCGTCAGTACAATACACAAGTATTTTGAGTAAAAGACTGAAGGAAGGCTAATTGTGACACCCCTAATCTAAATAATGGTAAATCAATTTATGTTTTATAAAAAGCAAGTAATCAACAGTAGCTTTTTAAAAAAAAACATTATTAATCTGGCTAGTTTTTTAAGACCTGTGATGAGTGGAATGGCTGGTTATAATTTAGCAAGTAGAACTGTTTTTCACATTTGTCACTGAGCAGTGATTCAAAATGGGACACCCCCAATTTGAGAAATGTTAAATTGTCAATCATATTACAGTTTAGATTTCAGACAAGTTTGCCTTAAATTGTAATCTAAATGCTGGTTTTTGTTGCAGTATTTATTTTGTTATACACCATTGATCCATTACTCAGAATTTTATAAATAATAGCTCTTTGGCACTAGGTAGATCAGAATGACATCAAATAAATTTGTAATGAAATAAAACGCCAACATAATTATAGAGGTAGGAGAAAGAATTGATAGTGATAACTTACCGTGTTTAGACGTCCTGTACTTCATTTCCTTCTGCTAGATCCATGAATTTGCATTTAGCTGTAGAGGATCAGAGTGTCTAAGCAGCCACCTTAACCCCTGTTTGGCTGACTCATTGCAAGTATCACAGATTATCTCCTTTGTGTAATTATCAAAGTTACAAGAGAATGCCAAAAAATATAGCACAGGGTAAATCTCTCATGGCTTCTTGCAAACATGGTATGGTGGGGTAGCAGTTCACAAGCTAGTAGAACAATTAATGTAGCAAGTATGGGGTGGGAGAGAGAATTCGTTGTTAACAGATGTAGAAAATAGGAAGGAGATATATATAATCTGCCAGTGGCTCCTATGAACTACTAAATTTGCTGAATAAAACAGTAGGAAATGCTTGGAAAGATCAAATTTGGTTTTTTAATGAGCAATAGAATAAGCAAAATCAGCTATGCTTTGTGATATGGGATAACCTAGGAGCTGGAAAATAATCTATGATTAATCAATTACATAGTAATGAACTCAAGATTGGGTTACCATGAGGTTCATTTTATGAATTCCACAGCCACTCTCAAGTGAAATAATGAATACTTCTCAATGAATGTAGAGCGACTACTATCTATTTCATTACCATTTTTAGAAATTATTAATGTGGTTCTAGATTGTTCTGTATTGAAAATGAAAATCAGCAGACACCAGTGTAATGAAAAAGTTAATCCCTTTCCCACAAAGAATGATATTAGATATCTAACTTGACCTATTTTAAGTTGATTCAACTACAAAACAAAAAAAGTTTCAATATAAGTTATAAGAAAAACTCTCAATTGAACAAAAAAAAACACATTTTTAAAACTGGATTAGTAGGCAGGACAATAAGCGTTTATCATAGCTCAAAGCTACCGTACTGTTTACAGCAGAAGTGAATGAAAAACTCATCTACATCATTCTTAAATAATTACAACTTTTAAAAAAAGTTCTACTTTCGGACAATCTCCAGGTCAGAATTTGAAAATCGTATGTTGTTTTTGTTTGTTTACTCAAAGAGCTTCGTTTTTTTTTCCACAGTCTCAATATTAACCATCAGATCAAGTTCAGAGGGCTTCCTTTGTCAGGTAGTACGTCATTGAATTCAGGTGCACGTTGTTAGGACAGCAATTTTTAATGTCATCCATCTGTTCTCTCCATGGATGCTGACTGTTCAGCATCTTGGTTTCAGATTTCGAATCCTGTGAATTTTGGTTTTTGTTTAATTTTAGCTACAAGTATAAATAATTTGAACACGAGATAACACTGTAAACCACAAATATTTTACTGGAAATGAATTGGAATACCAATTGTTTAAAGTTTGGTTTTTGAATGCTGTATACCAGTAATCATAATCAAAATATCCAACACATAGATTGAACATTGGACCCATAGAAAGCTACAAGCACATGCAGTCTTGTACATAAATAGTAAAAAAAAAAGTTAAAGGAATATCCCATTTTGTTAACTTTAAATTTATAAAAATAATCTGTCACCTATGTATCAGCAATTAATACAAATTTTATAAAGTAAGTTTTCTAAAGATGAAGAATCGTAAAGTAATAATGTAAAAAGTTGGCCTTTTCTTTCCAAATGAACAAATGTTCACGAAAGTATTTAACAGTATTTGGAATTCCACGGAACTTAGATGTTTTAGACGGTCTTCTTTCAAAAATCTCTGATCTGGTCAAGAGAATTCTTTTAAAGTTAGATTTCCGAGGCACCTGAACACAGCTTAGGTAAGACTTATTCAGATAAATATTTATTCTGCTATGTAAAACAAGTGAGCAAATCTAATATTATCTACACATAATTACCTTTTGTATTGTTCTTGTTACAAATTTTCTACTTACGTGTTATTTCTTGGTCATTAATAAAATAATTGAATTGTTTCAGTCTCAATCAGTACACTACTAACTGCAGACGCAAATGTTATGGCCTTGAATGATAAATCTAAGCAATTGACAAATCAATCCAAAACATGTCAATTGAAAAAATATTGGGGAGTTCATTAAATACAGGATTCTAATAAGATTTAGCTCTAAGGCAGTGCAAAACATTATAGCACTGAAAGCAGATTTGCTTAGAAATGTTTGTGGTGAGGTTACCATGAAGGACTCTCTTCAAACTCTCTCCTTGGCTGAGACATGGGGACCCTCAGACTAAATGAGAGCGCAGCCATATGGTTCTATGAGTTTGTAGTAAAAACAAATCAATACAGATAGTTCGGAGCCAGGCGATGAATGTGTGATACTGACAAGGATGCAGAAAGACAAACAGCAGAATAAGGGAGCCTTGGGTGGACACTAACTATGACTGATGGGAAATAAGTGGCATCTGGATAACACACAGTTGTAAATTGATCAGATTAGAAATCGTGGACCTAAGATGTATAAGAAATGAGAACTTCATTTTTTTTTCCACCAGAGTTTAGGCTTAGAATGTTTAAGAGTGATTATCCATGTGTACAGATAAATAAAGGATCATAACCTCTACTGCAATTGCCCAGAGGTTTATGATAGTAAAACATAGGGTATGCAGGGTAGTTCGATCTTAGAGTAGGACAATAGTTCGGCACAACATCGTGGACCGAAGGGCCTATACTGTTCTAAGTTAACTCACAACATTGGGTTTACTGCTAATTAACATAAGGGATGTTAACATTGTCTGAAAAACATGTCAGTTGCAAACTATAAAGCTCTGCCTGGTAGCAACATCCTAAAAGCATTAGAAACAATGCTTTTGCTTCCAATTTTCATGACAGGAATAAGGGAAGTGATATGAAGAGTTTACTAAAGAGCAGTGTATCTGTTCAACTTAATGAGCTAGTTAAGTCTTAAAATATTATGTTTATGGCATCAACTTCAATAAAAGTTTGCACCATGAAACAAAATGAGGAGACAGTCTTTCCAAGTGCTCAGTCAGATTCCTATCTTGCCTGAAAGCTGACATGTACACACAGCATTGTATTACTACACAATTAATCTTGCATTATTGCAGAGCTGATTGAACCATGATTTGCAGATGGACACTTGACTCCTGTGTTCACTGGTGCATGTACAATTTCTCACGTTGCTGATCAGCATGACAAATGCACATCCAGCTCACGAAAAGCCTTCATAGTCTGACCAAGATTAGGCGCCATTTCTAACATTGAGGTACATTTAGGAAAAAAAAGTTAGCAATTTTCTACATGAAATCTTTGGCCACCTTCTACGCAGTGAGGCAATGGTTTGCTACCTGAGTGATCAACTCAGTCTTAAACATACTATGAGAGCTTGGTTGGTGTCAAGATCCTCAAGAATGGTTAGAACTCCATTCATCAGGAGAGTATTCCGTCACAGTCCTGAATTGTGCCTTGCAGATAATCAACAAATTTTGAGCTACTCACAAACTTTCTGGTCTTGAACCTGCTCTAGTACCCACAGTATTTGTGGCTGGTCTGGTTTAGTTTCTAGTCAGAGGTAACCCCTAGGAATTTAAAAAAAAAATTGTTCATGGGATGTGGGATGCACTGGCTAGGCTGAGTATTTATTTTCAATCCCTAATTGCTCAGTCGACCACATTTCTCTGGATCTGGATCTGTTTTCCAAATCAGGTAATTATGGCAGAATTCCTTCTCCAAATATATTAGTGAACCAGATAGGTTTTTACAACAATCAACACGGTTGCCAGGTTCAAAGTTATTATTGAATTCAAATTCCACCTTTTACAGTGGTGGAATTAGAACATGGTCCCAGAACATTAACCTGAGATTATGAACTACCAGTCTAGTGACTTTGCCATATACCACCTTCCCTAAAGGCATCCCTTATGTGGATAGTGAGGAAATCAGCAATGGTAATGCCTTGAATGTCAACAGGAGATTGTTAGGTTTTCTTGTTAGAGGTAGCAATTCTTCTGCTACTTGTGTAATACAAATATTACTGGTTTCTTACTGGCCTAAAGCTTGAATGATGTCCAGGTACTGATGCATATTGACATAGACTGCTTTAGTCTCAGGTCAAACCATGAATGGTGAGCATACCCACTGCTGAATTGAGGAAAGGCCAGTGACAAAGCAGCTTAAACACTGGGCCTAAGACACCATACTGAGAAACTCCTGCAGCAATATCCTGGGACGAAGATGATTAGCTAACAACAACCATAATCATCTTCCTTGGTGCCAAGTACAAGTCCAATCAGAGGAGAGTTTTCCTCACCTAGATTCCCACGAACTTCAGTTTTACATCCTTGATGCTGTACTGTTTCAAATGCTGGCTTGATGTCAAGGACTGTCACTCTTTCTTAGAGTTCAGTTCTTTTGCCCACGATTGGACCAATGCTATGATGAGTTCAGAAGCTGATAGCCAAGACAAAGCCCTAGCAATTGCTGTATTCGGAGCCTGCAACCATTTCTTTGTATCAAGTAGGCTGAATCAGAGCGACTGAAGACTGGCATTTCATGTAATGTTGGAGACATTTGAGTCGAAGCGGGTGGGCAGACTGGATGCTGGTGACCGAGGGGAAGTTAGGTTAGATTATCCATTTGGCAGTAGACACTGAAGGTGCTTGCAAACGCTTCAGTCCCATCTTTGTCATTGTGATGGTTTTTCCTATTTTTCAGGGCAAGGATATTTGTGGAGACACCACTTCCTGTTAGTTGTTTAATTGCCAAAAACATTCACCACTGGGTGTATTAGACTGCAGAACTTTGATTTGCCTTTATTAGCTGGCAAGCAAGTAGTCCTGTGTTGTAGCTTCACCAGGTTGCCATCTCATTTTCAGTTATGCCTGACATGTCTCCTGAACTATTCACTGAACCAAGGTTAGTCCTGTAATTTGATGGTAATGGGAGAGTTAACGAATATGCCAGGGCATCAGGTTCAGATTGGAGATCAATGTTATTCTGCTGATGGTCCACAGCACCTCATGGGTGACTAATTTTAAGTTGCTACAATTGTTATGATTGACTCCTTACACAATGGAAGGTATCCTCCATGCAAAAGGACAGGACTTCATCTCCACAATGACTGTAAGGTGTCCTACCTATATTGTAATGAATAGATATATCTGTGACTGATTGATTGGTGATGACAAGATAGAGCAATTTTACCTCACGGTCTTTAGAATCCAATGTAGATTTGTAAAACTATAGTCAGTCATATCAATATTTCCCAAAATGCTGGATCTAGGCTTTAAAAAGGAGAAATTCCCTTGTAGCTAATGTAAAGTAGCAATACCCAAATTCCGATCATGAAAGTAGGAAGAGTAATTGAATTTTAAGCGCAGAAATTAATCAGAATCAAACTTAGAGCTGGAACATAAAACAATAGGTTCAAATTCCGCACTCTAATAATCAGTTAGATGAGCAGAAAGATTTTGGATGAAATAAAACATTCAGCAAGTTTAGATGCTGTTGCTTCAAACAAAATGGACATATGTAGCTCAGAATAACAGACAGATAGCGAACCTCAAAATAATTGAGTCTGATGTGTAGCTCAAAACAATAGATGTTATTCTGAAAGAAATACTTGAATCAATCTGGTTTCTCTTCAAATCTGAGGAAGTGACATTAGTGAAGCAATTGCAGCTGAATATAGGGAAACAGATCTAAAAGCAAAAGCAAATGTGTAGGAAAATGTTTCTAGTTCATGTTTGAGGATGACTTGACAATGGTAAGAAATGCTGGAGTATTTGAGTTAGAAATGCAAGAACAATCTGATGATTCGATTCATTTGGATTCGATCTTGGAGGAGGTTAACCCAATGTCATTTTAGATACTGATGCAGATGAATTTACTTTGGAATCAAATGAATTGATTTTTTTTAATTCCAAGTGAAGGTGTGGACACAAGAGTTTGTTTAACCTAGATTAATTGTATTTTGATTTGGAGTAAGAGACTAAGTGGCCAGAGCTAATAGAATTCCCTGTTTGAGAAATACCTTTTTGTTAAAAAAAAAAAAATTGCACGAGGTCAAGTCAAATTATTGGCTGGAAAATTTGAAAGCTTTCTTACATTGCTTTTAGAGTATCTCAGTCTCGTGTAAAATGTGAAAACAGGACCACAGCAAAAACATTCTGGAATGTGAAAAATATGAGGAGGTTAAGAATTTGCAAAAGATGACAAAAACATGTTTAAATATAGCATTGGAAATGAAATGAACGGATACAAGGTTCACATTTTGTTACCTGTGTCACATACCTCATAAGGAAACATTTAAAAATGGTGCTTCATTTCTTTTAAGAGAGTGAAGGTAATTAAGAGGAGCACCTTGTTATTTTTGGACTACAGACTGTAAATTAGAAAAATGGGTAATGATTTCAAACAAGTTAGAATGTACAAGGAGTTGTTTGCAGCTTGGAAAAACAGGTGAAGCTAAGTGATGTGTAAGACAAATGTTACTTATTAGGAAAATGGAGTTCAGATGAATTGGCAACATTTGGTATGGGATCAGGAGAGTTCTGCATAGTCACAACTCCCAATTGGTTAAGCTGCAGTTCAACAGGGGAGTGAAAGAGAATCAAAGACTTCTAAAAGTTGCTGTATCAATATTTCTTTCTCCCCTTTGTGTAAAAGTTGCACTCTCCAAATTTTCTGTAAGAGCAGAAAAATGACCTTCAGAAACACAAAGAATGAAGCCCAAAACCCAAAAAAAACCCTGGCTCCAACAAAGCAACGAACTGAACACTGATCATGGTTGTGCAACTAAGAAATATCACTGAAGACTTAAAAGGATTCTGAAACCAACTCATTAAGCTATGAAATTTGGACGGTTGTTACAGAACTCCATTCTGACATTTTTTTGTTCCTTCCCATACTCAGTATTGATATTTTTTTATTCCTGTGGGGGCGAGGCAGTTTTAAAAAGGAATGAAGTTTAAAATAAGTCAACAAGAACAATAAAAGAAAGATATTTCTAATTTAAGACTGTGACAATAAATAGTTATTATTATTGATACTGAAGAACCTGGTTTGCTTTTGTCCAGGATAGCAATCAAGTGCAAAATGCAGTTTTTGGTAGTTTCATTAACATCTAACATTTGTGATGACTCCAGGAACATAAAGGCGCAATTTCCAGCACACTACCCGAGGCTAAAACTCAGTCTTTTACATGACTATATTTTGTTAGAATGGTTTATATGGTGTAAGATGACTTGGTATTGTTCTATTTAATGAAATTATTCAGCTGATGTGTTTTGGCAGATGAGTGTTGGCTTAAGGATTACTGAAACCTGCATCTTTTATGGTACGTGATCCTTGCATTTCCCTTACTGAGCGAGTTTACTCATTGTCTAACCATGACCCAAAAACAAAGACACACTGGAAGTCTACAGGTGTAATCAGCATCCTCTCAAATATATGGGCAGTGTTGAAGAATAATCAGATATTTGTGGTTTCAATCTATTCTGCTGTGCATAAATAGTTTGTTGATAGCATTCTCACACTACAGACTACAAAAATACTGTGTTGGTTTCTGATGTCATGATTTATTCCACGATTCTAAGATGAGATGTAGCATACCAAAAAAAAGCGTATGCATGCATATATACAAACTCAAACATGTTTACTACCATATTAAATACAGGATGTGATTGATTCACAATCTTACATAACACTGACATATTGCTGTTAATTCTTAATCATTAATCAAAGCTGGTCGAAGCAACTGTGCTTTGGTTATCTTAAAAGACTATAAATTGAATTGTAATAGGTTAGTTCTTCTCCGGTGGGCAAATCACATCCATGGTCAGGAACAATGCAAGACAAAATGATCAGCAGATTTTTAAAAAAAAAAACACACCAAGTAATTTCTTACAGTTAAAACAATTACTTTGTGGAAAAATGTATTTCATTAACTAACGTCATCAAAAATATGCACAGGCGTTTGAGAGCATTCTGCAAGTCCTTAACGGGATTCAAAACTGGGTTCCACAAAGAGGCCCCTTGGAACTTTTAGGATGTTCAAATATCCCACATATTGGCATGCGTGATTAAAACATTACATAAGTTCACAATTTCTCTTCCTTCAAAAATATTTCAAGCACAAATAGTTCGAAGTGATTAACAATCGGTAGAAGAAATCATGATTATTTCCCATTCACCAGTATAGTACATTATTTTAAATTTCAAGAACATATAAGCAATTAACTTTAATAACTGTGTTCTCATAACACATTATTCAACTCTTTCATGGAAAGAATGAACTTGCTGTAAATAATGTGTAAATGCTCAAATGCAAAACCCTTCATCTACCTCTTTTATAATGGCGTGATCACACGGTATTATATTTTATCAATTGAAGGCATACACGAGAAGATAGACAATACAAATATGGCAACAGTCATTAAATACAAAAAAAAATGTACTGAATAGCCTGACTACACAATAGCCAACCGCCTGTAATAAAAGTGGATTACAAATGGAACCTTTTTCCATACTGAGGGCTCTTAACTTATATCCAATTTGTAGTTGAAAGTGGCATCAGATCGATATTTTCAAACAACCGAGATCAAATTCTAGATTAGCATATGTTCCCACCATAGGTGAAGCAGCGTTAAAGGGTGAGAGATATTGTGGTATGAATTGGGCCGTTGTTACGGCATGTGAGTGGAACTTTGAGTAGTTCTAGGTTCCATTATGTTCAACACATTCGGCATCCATTTTCTTGGTATTAAAAAAGCCCAGTATATCTGGTAATTGGGTTTACACTTGAATTCAAGCCAAGCTATTTGTTTTCTTAAAAAGTTACTATAAGTAGTAACTGTAAGGATGAGTGTAGAGGGCTGTCAATATGTGCAACGGTCTTAAGTAAAGACAATTCATGTTCAAACTCATTGATTTTTCCTTCTGTTACAACCAATAGGTAAAATGAACACTAAGGCTACATTCCTGAGAGAATTCTGCTGGTATTAATGGTGTCCACTCGTGTAAATGTCATGCTTCTACAACAATAGAATTAGTACATAAACACAAATGATAATCTTCGTTAATCCATACCTGAATCAGACTCTGTTTAAAAAAGTACAAACATATTGGCAATATTTCTGACACAGTTCTACCATTGACAACACTTAATTCAGATCTTCTGTACTGATATTTGGCAGTGGGTCTCGCCAGTAGTTGAAGTGGCTATACTCTGGATAAACAAAAGCTGAACATTGTTCTTGACAAAGCAAAGGGAAGACATGTTCAACAAGTTCACTCAGTCTAATGTACCTAAAAATGGGAAAATACAGGAACTAAGATTAGAGGAGAACTTATAAGCAACTTTAGAAAACCTGAAAAGCACATGAAACAAACAAAAACGAATTTCTGCAGTTTTGGTAGAATCCATAAATAGCAAACAGACTTGACATCTCAAGCCCAGTGATCGTTCTTCAGAACTCTGAATTCTGAAGAAGGGTTGCAGGACTTGAAACATTAACTGTTTTTCAAATCTGCAGTTCTTGTAGTTTTTCAGCTTAAATAAAACCAACTCCATTAATGCTGTTGCAATTATTTGGAGAGCAAAATAAAGTTGTCACATGGATGAGAATCAGATAATGAAGATAAAAATAGGAATTCAATTAAATCCCAAATAAGAAAAAGCATGGTCTATAAATCTTGAATTAAGAGCTTTATTCAATGACACTCTCACGATGGGCAGTGGCGAAAGGGGGATGCTAGCTGAACACAACTTCAACACAACCAAACATTGTTCACTAGTCATAGGATAATCATGATCAGCATGATTCAGACTTAAATGTTTAATTTTTCTAGCCCAAAAGGCACACGTCAAACTCACTAAACTCAGATCAACTGAATTCCCTCAGTACAGACACAATAAGATTTTGCTGGTTTGGTTTATTCAGTAGCACCTATCCACATGACATCATGGGAATTTTCCTTCCAATTATCTCTTCAATTGAAAGGTATAATCACTTCCACTTCATGCATCTCATACCTTTGACAATATCCTTCTGAAAGTAACTTGAGGAAATGCCTTTGATTTAATGTCACTAACCTCTGGTGTAGAACTTTTGTCTCTATCTACCTCATCTCCTAGCATAGGCATGAAAATAATTCCAGTGAGTCAACGACAAGTTTGAAGCTTAAACCTACAGTTTAGCTAACGTGCATTCCTAAATACATTTTGTGGAATATGGACGAACACAAGACGAGGAACGTAAACAGCTTTTGGTCAATTCAGTTTATATAAATGGAAGTAAAACGTTACTTCAGAAACATGCTATGTATTTGTCAGGAATACATTCTGTACTTCTGTGGTGCTGCATACAAGATGTTGGAGGACTGTTTCACACATAAAGTGATGTTATACTTTATTGCAATATTGTAGAATGCTGTTAAAGGGTGCCTCTCAAGACACATTCTAACATGTTGTTAAGTACACAATGAATGAGTTCATACAGAGCCTACAGACAATGTTGCAGGAGAATGTCCATGTAGTTATTTCTTTGTACCTGGCATATGACAGTGGGGACATCAGAGGAAGCTGAGAAGGATCCTCCATTTGGTACTTATGGTAAAAACGATTGTTGCAAATGCTTCATGTCTAACCTTGTGCGCTGCATTAGATTCCCCATTGAGGACGTATTTAGATTGAGGGTAGAGCTTGAATTTAATCCGTTGGATGTTGAATTGTTTGGTCCTATCACATGCTGCTTATCCTATTTAATACCATTTTATGATGTAGCTTCACCAGGTTGACGCTTCAGTTTTAGGTGTGCTGCTTCTGGCACGCCATCCCACATTCTAGCCAGGGTTGATCTCCTAGCTTGATGCTAATTGTAGAGTGAAGGCCTTAGGTTGTAGATTATGTTTGATTCTGGTTTCATTTACATCTTTGGAGGCAAACTGAATGGCTTGCTAGAACCATTTCAGAAGCCAATTAAGAGTCAACTAGATTACTGTGTGGCAAGTCACATGTTGTCCTTACCTAGCCATTAGTGACCATCATGACAGCTTCATGGTCATCATTAGACTGGTGATTTCCAGATTTTATTGTGTTCAAATTCCATCTGCTGTGTTGGGATTCGGATCCAGGTTGCTGACCTTCCCTACATTTCCGGTTTACTAATCTATCAACAATACCACTATTGCCATAGCCTGCCCTATTTGAACCTTTATAGATTCACACCCCACTCCAGTACTTCAGAACAATCTAGCGTAGCACTCTACAGTAATGAGGCGGTGTTGTTGCGGAGGCATTAATCTAAGGCCCGACCAGCGCACACAGGTGAATAAAGATGATTACATGGCATTATTTTGAGCTCACGAGTTTAGAGATGAGAGGTATTTGCGGTGAGTTACTAATTTTTCTCATGTTTAGAAGTGAAAAACTCTTTAAATTGGCTCTATTTAAAACCTACGTTAATTTGGGTCCGGGAGAACAGTATCCACAATGTGTCTTTTCTAAAAGAACCTACAACCAAGAGGATGGGGTGAATAAAGAAAGGGAGTCGGTTCATCCTCTGTACCCAGGAGCTGTACGGTTTGAGGTATCCATTCTGGAACTGTAATCAATTGAGGACTCAGGATCAATTGAGGCTCAGACAAATTTAAAATTATATAAAATACTACTGCTGAGAGACATGGATGGATACAGTGAGGAGGGGACAGAATGTCAGATGACAAACAAAAGACATGGGGTTATGGCTGCAAGGAGCAAATATACTCACTTACAGTTCCCTTCAAAAGTGTTTTCATTAGCACAAGTTAGCCACAATTACTGTTCTAATTCTAGTCTGGATAATTCTAAACAGAAGCTTTTTTCAAAAAAACAAAACAAAAACAAAACAAAAAAAATTGTCATATTGCTTTTCCAAACTTTACATTCATGTTTCAGTCATTTTATTAAAATACCAATTTTTCTGTACTTTGGGTGTCTCAGAAATTCCATTAACCAGAATACTCACGAAGATTTATTGCCCTTGATTTGCTCCTGTATCAGTTCACCTTTTGGATTTACTGTAAAAATTCTGTAGTCTGGAACTCCTACCTGTTTGTAGGCACAAACATCCTTAAAAGGAATTAGGACAAGAAAGTTAGTATCAAATGTGCATTCAGTATATTGCTTTGGTACCCCGAAATCTAACATTACTAAAGCACTGTTTATTACAAAACTGAGGAAAAAAAGCCTTATTTGTACTTGGAAGATTGAAACGTTACATTTATTAGAAACATTAAATGTACAATTTGTACAGTCTGTACAGACTCAAAATCCAGGGTAAAAAGGTATTAAATAGTCAGTACTGCTAACTACTTACATTAGGTCGGTTTCCAAAAGCAGCGTAGAAAGGCTGGTTGTAAACAGTAAATAAACTTTTGATGTCATTCAAACATTCAATCTTAAACTTTTCCGGTTTTTTCTCTATTACCTCCCTGGAACCAGACAAGTATAACATAAGACAAAGATCATGAGAACATAATGCATTAATTGATCTGAACTATTGCCTATTCAGTAAGGCATTTTTACCATGTGTATGTTTCTAAATTACTTCCCATTATTCAATTCTCACAAAATATTTTTCCTGATTTTGAATGTAGAATTTCTCATTTCTATCATGCTACTACAAGCAGCATAAACAAGGAAACCAATGTTACCGCCTGGAATTTACCTTTAGCAAGGCTAAACAACTGTTCCTGACAAATGACTGAAGATTTATTTAAAAATTGTAATGTTAATTCAAAGCACTTATATGCAACATGAACTCTACTTTGAAAAACATTGTGAAGTATTTATTTATTCGCTTGTGGGAAGTGGTGAACACTGGCTGGTCAGCATTTATTGCCTGTCCTGAATTGCCCTTCAGAAGGGTGGTGTTGAACTGATTTCTTGAACCAGTATAGTCCACATGCTGTAGGTAGACTCAATGCCCTTAGAAGGAAATTCAAGGATTTTGACCCAATGACATTGAAGGAACAGCAATGTATTTCCAAGTCAGGATGGTGAGCAATTTCGAGGGGAGCCAGCCCTAGGAACAGCACCACTTGCATCTGCTGCCTTTGTCCTTTGGAGGCTGCTGTCTGAGGATCTTTGGTGAATTTCTGCAAAGCATCTCGTAGATCGTTGCAGTAGTGTGTATTAAGTGCTGGTAATGGAGAGCGACAATGTGATCTCAGTCAAGCAGACTGCTTTGTCCTGTATGATGCCAAGCTTCGAGTGTCTTTGGAACTGCACCCAGCCAGACAGGTCTGGAGTATTTCATCACGCTCCCGATTTGTGCCTTATAGATGCTGGACAGGCTTTGGGGAGAAAGGTGGAGAGTTACTTGCCATAGTATTCCCAGCCTCTGACCTGCTCTTATAGCTACTGTAATTGTACAGCAAGTGCAGTTGAGTTTCTGGTCAACGGCAACCCCGAGAATGTGAATAATGGGGGATTCAGCAATGGTTACACCAGTGAATATCAAGGGGGGGTGGTTAGTATGTCTCTTATCAGAGATGGTCATTGCCTGGTATTTGTGTGGTACAAACGATACTTGCAACTTGTCAGTCTAAGCCTGGATATCATCTAGATTTTGTTGCATTTGAACATTGATTAGTTAAGTCTCTATTTCTTCTCTATTCGTTTGTAGGATGTGGGTGTCGCTGGCTGGCCAGCATTTCTTGCCCATCTCGAGTTGTCCTTGAGAAGGTGGTGATGAGCTGCCTTCTTGAACCTGCAGTCCTCCTGCTGTGGGTTGACCCACAATGCTATTAGGGAGGGAATTCCAGGACTTTAACCCAGCGACAGTGAAGGAACAGTGGTATATTTCCAAGTCAGGATGGTGAGTGATTTGGAAGGGAACTTTGAAGTGGTGGTGTTCCATTTATCTGATGCCCTTGACCTTCTAGATGGAAGTGGTCGTGGGTTTGGAAGGTGCTGTCTGAGGATCTTTGGTGAATTTCTGCAGTGCGTCTTGTGGATAGTACACACTGCTGCTACTGAGCGCCGGTGGAGGGGGCAGCGGATGCTCGTGGATATACTGTACTCTTCATCGAGCCAGGGTTGATATCCTGGCTTGATGGTGTTGGTTGATTGGGGATATGCTGGGTCATGAGGTTGCAGATTGTGCTGGAGTACAATTCAACTGCTGTTGATGGCCCACAGCGCCTCACAGATGCCCAGCCTTGAGTTGCTAGATCTGTGTGAAGTCTGTCCCATTTAGCACAGTGATAGTGCCACACAGCACGATGGAGGTTGTTCTCAATGTGAAGGCAGGACTTTGTCTCCACAAGGACTGTGCAATGGTCACTGTTACCGATACTGTCACGGACAGATGCAACTGCAGCTGGCAGATTAGTAAGGATGAGGTCAAGTATGTTTGTCCCTCTTGTTGGTTCCCTCACCACCTGCCACAGACCCAGTCCAGCAGCTACGTCCTTTAGGACCCGGCCAGCTCGATCAGTCAGTAGTACTGCTGCCGAGCCACTCTTGGTGATGGACATTGAAATCCCCCACTCAGAGTATGTTTTGTGCCCTTGCCATCCTTAGTGCTTCCTCTAAGTGTTGTTCAACATGGAGAAGTACTGATTCATCAGCTGAGGGAGGAAGGAACGAGGTAATCAGGTGGTTTCCTTACCCATGTTTAACCTGAAGCCACGAGGCTTCATGGGGTCTGGAGTCAATGTTGAGGACTCCTAGAGCAACACCTCCCGACTGTATACCAGACCTTTTAATTCCAGACATTTTTGTTTTAAATTCAAATTCCACCATCTGCTGTGGTGGGATTCGAACCCGGGTCCCCAGAACATCAGTTGGGTTTTTGGTTTAATAGTCTAGCGTTAATACCACTACGGCATTGCCCGAGTCTTCAGAGGGTGGGGGTAGGCACAGTGCTGAAAATTGCCATCATCCATGAACATCCTCACTCTGAACTGACGGAGGGAAGGTCATTGATGAAGCAATTAAGGTGGTCGGGCCTCAGATACTGCCCAGGGGAACCCCTGCAGAGATGTCCTGCAGCCAAGAATGACTGACTTTCAACTACCACAACCATCTTCTTATGTGCCAGGTATGACTCCAATCAGCACAGTATTTGTCCCCCTGCCAATTCCCATTGATTCCAGTTTTGCTGGGGTTCCTTGATGCCACACCATCAAATGTGGCCTTGACATCAAGGACTGTCCATCATGCTTCACATGTTTCACTTCTTCAATTCAGTTCTATTGTTCATCTTTGAACCAAGCTGTAATGAGATCTGGAACTGAGCGGCCCTGGCAGAACCCAAACTGCACGTCAGCGAGTAGGTTATTGCTGAGCAAGTGCTGCTTGATAGCATTGCTGATGACAACCTACATTAGTTTACTAATGATTGAGACAGACGGACAGGGAAGCAACTGGCCAGGTTGGATTTGTTTTGCTTTTTGTGTACGGCAAACACCAGGGTAATTTTCCACACTGTCAGGTAAAGGCCTAAGTTGTGGCTATACGGGAACAGCTTGGCTAGGACAGTGGCACGTCCTGGAGCACAAGTCTTCAGTACTATTGCTAGAACATTGTCAGGGCCCATAGACTTTGCAGTAGCCAGTGCCTTCTGCAAAAAGGCAACCTTTTCTTGATATCATGTGGAGTGAATCAAATTGGCTAAAATCTGGCAAGTGATGCTGGGACCACTGTAAGCCAAGATGAATCATCCATTCTGCACTTGAGTGAAGACTGCTGTAAATGCTTCAGTCTTATCTTTGGCACTAAGGTACTGGACTCTTCCATCATGGAGTATGGGGATATTTGTGGAACCTTCTCCTCCAGCAAGTTGTTTAATTGTCCATCACCATTCATGACACAAAGCTTAGATCTGATCTGCTGGTTATGGGATTGCTTAGCTCTATCACTTGCTGCTTATGCTGTTTGGCATGCAAGTTGTTCTGTTTAGTAGCTTCACTAGGTGAACACCTCATTTTTAGCTATGCCCGGTGCTGTTCCCTGTACTCTCCACTGAACCAAGTTGATCCCTGCGTATAATGGTAATGGTGCAGTGGGGACATGCCAGCCCATGAAGTTGCAGATTTTTCTCATTGTGAAGGCAACAATTCATTTCCACAAGGACTGTGTGGTGGTAACTCTTAACGATACTGTCATGGACAGATGTGCCTGGAGCAGGCAGATTGGTCAGGAGGTGGTCAAGTATGATTTTTGTCTTTGATTAGTTCCCTCATCACATGCCGCAGACCCAGTCCAGTAGCTATGTTCTTTAGGACCCCTGACTAGCTCAATCAGTAGTGCTGTTGCCAAGCCACTTTCGTTGGATGGGGGATTTCAGCGTCCAGCAGAGTACATTTTGCACCTTGGTCACTCTCAGTGCCTCCTCCAAATGTTGCTCAACATAGAGAAGTACTGATTTGTCTGCCAAGCGGGTGATACATGGTAATTAGCAGGATTTTTCCCTGCCTATGTTTAACCTGATACCACAAGACTTCACGAGGTCCAGAGTCAATGTTGAGGACACCCAAGTGCATATCACTTTGCCTCCACCGCTGGTAGGTCTGTCCTGCTGGTGGGGAAGACATATGCAGGGACAGCAATGGTGGTGTCTACAGCATTACCTATAAAGGTCGATGCCATGAGGTTGACTATGTCAGGCTGTTGCTTTATTAGCCTGAGAGACAGATCTCTCAATTTTAAGACTAACCCAAGATGCTAGCAAGGAGGACTTTGTAGAAGCAACAGGGCTGTTTTCACCATTGTTGCTTCTGGTGCTTCGATTGATGCCTAATGGTGATCTATCAAGTTTAATGTCTTTGTAGCAACTTACAATTGATATAACCGCATGGCTTCCTAGATCATTTCAGAGGGCGGTTAAGAGTCAACAACATTGCTGTGGCTCTGGAGTTAGATGTAGGCCAGACCTCCTTCCTTGAATGACATCAGTAAACCAGATGGTTTCATGGTCATCAGTAATTAATTCTTAATTCCAGATATTTTTATTGAAATTAAACTCAACCATCTACCGTGGCAAGATTCAAATCCAAGAATATAGCCAAGTTTCTGGATTACTAACCTAGCAGTAATACTTTTTAGTCATCACCTCCCCTCTCTCAAACCAGCACTACAATGCGACATGCCGAGTGTTAACCAACACACAACTTGCCATTTTCTTTTGAAGTGTGTTTCCTTAAATAGCTGATAACGTACAGGTCAGTTTGGAAATGAAATATGCATTGCCTCAGCATGTTATTTCTTCAAGCAAAATTCTTAAGCTTACATCTTTAAAATATCTCATTTATAAAGTGCTGGTGTTAATAGATCCATGCTAGATGAAGTTCTCCTCCTCTACTATATTACACAACTTGGGAGTAATATACTATTCTTAGCAGGATGTCACAAAATCTGTTAAATGGACCCCAACAATGATATGCCACTCTGAGTCCCATCATCCCGGAATTGGGAATGTAATCCACCCTCTGCATTTAGTGGCAGAACTTGTTGGCAACTAGCAAAATTCAGCCCAATATAACCGTGTTGCCATTGATAACAACATCAACAGACTGTTTTTAAAAACACTAAAATAATATTTTCTCATGCAATTGCAAAAATTTGTTGATTTATTCAAAATTCTGTCACATACCTATGAAATGCTGAAAAAAGACTGCTAGGAGCTAGCAGTAAGGGCCCTCTAGGAAGTATTGTTCCTTTGTCATTCACCCAGTGCAAGTATCCTCTTGTCATGTTTGCCATCCCAATGGCACGTGCAGAACAGTACAGAAATTTATAACCATTCCTTTAAAACAGATAGAACAGTAAGCATCACATTATCATAATTAATGAACTGGATTACATTTAAATCACCTTAACTTCTCAATTAGTTTATATGTAAAAAAGGTAGTTATTTCAAACCATGATTACTATTCTTAAAGTGGAATAACATAACCATTTATTTTGTTGTTTGCCTATTTAGCTCCCAATTAACATCTAGATGAAATTGGAGGAGTTGTGACTTTTTCTAGATAACTATCTTCAAGGTCACACAAGAGCGATGACCTTACGGCAGCTATGGACCTTAACATAATCTGAAAACAAATTTGAAAAGAACGGAAAACGCAAAAAACATTGGCAGGGAATGGGGATTTATGACATAATGAAAATAACACCATGCATTCATCCCATCTTCTAGTTAAGAGGATGGCTAAATAATTTCTTCGAGCTCAATGCTCAATTTGATTGAGTTCTGCAATAACTATTTCTTGAAATTATTTTTCCTGCCTTCTGAAAAATCAAGAACTTATCTCTAGGAAAATGCATACTGTTTCTTTATAACATGTTAATATGATAGAAATTTCAGTTTTGATGAAAGTAATTAAAGTCTTAACATCTTTTGTCCTCTTATATAGTGCACATCATTTGACTCTGCTCCACACATCACTGTTGACACTGATGTAATGTTTTTTGGGTGAATCAATATAGTGTTAAAACATACCTGGAATTCCAGATTTCAAATCAATGTTTTAATATGTACAGGTTTATACTTAGAAATGCACACAAAATGCTATTATACAACGCAATTGCTATTTAAAGATTAAAAACAGTCATGCAAATGTTTTCCACTTTGAAAACTTTTTATACAGTTAATTCAAGAACAAAGACTTGCAAGTGGTCTAGAGATGTGTGTTTGTAGTCAAGTGACAAAAAGTTAGTCTAACTTTTTTTAAAAATGGACACATTGACAGTAAAGTGTAACAGTAAAAGTGTAACATTGACAGTAAAGTGTGACAGTAAAGTCCCTGTAACTATTGAAATCATCATTTACATAATTCCTTTAATATAGTGAAACATCCTGAGATATTCCACAGTGGAATTGTTAAAGAAAATTTGACCGAGCCACTTGGGAGTTATTTTGGCAAAAAAGACTACTGAAGTAAGTTTTAAGGAGTGTCCTAGGAGGAGTTAGGAGCGAGAGGAGTTTAGAGAAGGAATTCTAGAATTTAGGACCTTGGCAGATGAAGGCCAATGATGAAGAAATTAAATTTGTGAATCATCCAATTGGCCTGAATTGAAGATGCACAGATCTATATGATTGTAGAGCTGGAGGAGACTACAGATGGAGGAAGAGGAGAGATTAAATCAGAACTGCTTACACTTGGTTAAATTCTTCCCTATCTGATGACAACCAGACAGACAATTTCCAGCATTGCTTTCTCTTTTCACCCATGGCCTCCAGAATTTTTGGGGAAATTACCCTCAGCTGTCTTCTCTACCCACTACCTCCTGGAGCCATAATCCACAGAGGCAAGGTCATCTTTCATAAGTACACTGACAACACCACTGTTTTACCCTTCTCTACACCTTTACTGCTGCATGCTGCCAGATTGCTTTTCGAACAGTTGGTCATGAATAAGTCATATTTTCTTCCCAAGGTTTAATGTTGCTATACGTGTTGCCAGAGGTGATAGTCAAAGTTTTCAAATATCACATGAAAAAAAAAATTGAAAATGATCTTCAATGCTTCGGCAAAAATCAAATTGATAACACTGTTTCTGGAATCTCAAGCAGATGCCAGACAAATCCACTTGAACATTGACAAAGCTTCATGTCATTTCCAAGATAAAGCAAGCTGTCTGTTTCATGGCTTCTACTCCTTCTGTAATCGGAATATATTTGCACCCGAATACTGCCAATGGACATGAAGAGCTATTGACACTATCTGGTGTTATAGATTTCCATTGAGCATCTGAGCCAGTAAGCAAAATTTAATGCAACCAGTCATATTTCTTATCTTTAAAGCATAGAAACATGATTTATATATGACACCTCTGTATTTACTACAGATAACATAGTTCATGAGAATAAAAAGTAAAAGTACTTGCCATTAGCCAAATATCTTTAATATTCCTAAATAAATCAATTCATTTATTGAATGTATCATGGAGTTATGCAGACCAGAAAAATCAACCCAGGATCAATGCCACAATTTATTCAGGTATTTTTAATGCAAGAGTTAAATTTTCCAAGCTTCCCATTTTGATCATTGTCCAACAACTGCTGGAACAATATTTCTATCTGGCAGGTGAGATCAGACTCAACTGTGGCTTTCAGTTTCATCAAGCAGCCAAGACTCAAAATGAATAAAGACCCATTGGCCAGTGTATTGGGAGTGCAATCAGTGCCATGGAACCAAATTTCAAAAGGAGATATTGCCTCAAAGCAGTGTTAGGTTGGTTGGGTGGGTGGTGGGGGTAGCTGGGAAGATGATATTCAAGATCAACTCCATTTCACAACTGCTTAGCAACATTACTTTTTCTAGATATCATTGCCACACATACTCATGAATCTTATGATAAAGTCTGGCGATTCCTGGGTGGGTCCAGTCTTTGCCCAGCTGAGGAAGAATCTGCCCTAAGGCATCAGACCTACAATGAAGTACATACAAAAACATTACATAATGTATCTAAGACAACCAAGCTTAAGGTCTAAAATTGAAACTAGATTATTGTATTATGGTATATGGTTTTAAATAGGCTTACAGTTAATATTACATCTTAACCTCCTATAAATTAAAAAAAGTGTAAACTGTTAGATAGCAGTTAACATACCAAAAATAAAATAGCAAAGGCAGCAATTCATCAGGATCAGTAGTTAAGTGATGCATACTTTGGAACAAGTTATGCAACTAACTCGAGAAGGCCCAAGGAAGATCTAGGACCCGGCTAGGAGAAAGATTCGTGGAGAAAAAGGAGACGCAGCTACAGAGATTGACAGCAGGCTGATCACTCAATGTTGGAGTTGTCAGCCTAAAGTCTCACTGCCAAAATTCCTGATAAAATATTGGTAATGAGAAGCAAAATAGGAAGCTTGGAACAACATGGGCTGCACCTAACTAGGGGGCACCAATATCCTGGCAGGGAGGTTTGATAGTGCCACTCGGGGTGGTTTAAACTAGTGTGGCAGGGGTTGGGAACCAGAGCTGCAGGTCAGTAAGTATAGAGACTGGGGAAGAGCTTGAGACGGAGACAAATATAACTAAGAGGAAGAGCAATCAAGGAGAGGTTACTGAGCTCAGCATAACTGGAGCCTTGGGCTGTATTTGCTTTAATGCAAATAGTATAACAGGCAAGAAGGATTAATTTGGAGCCTGGATTAATGCATGCAATTATGATGTGGTTGCAGACACGGTTGAAAGAGGGACAGGATTAACAGTTTAAGGTTCCAGGATATTGATTTTTAGATAAAACAGAGGAGGAAGCAAGAGATGGAAGAGTCGTATTACTGATTAGGGAGCATATCACACCTGTGTTGAGGGAGGACTCCCTACAGGGATCCTGCAGCAAAGCATTATGGGTAGAGCTCAGGAACAGGTAAGATTTAATCACAGTACTGGGATTGTTTTTACAGACCACCCAGCTGCCACTGGAAGATAGAGGGAGTTATACGTAGTCAGATTCTGGAAAGGTGTGAAAATAACAAAGATTGTTGTGGTGAGTGATTTTAACTTCCCCCACACTGACTAGGACTCTCTTGGTGCTGGGGATTCGGATGGGGTGCAATTTGTTCGGTGTGTCTAGAAGGGTTTTTTGAAACATTTTGTGGATAGTCCAAACAGGGAGGGGGTCATACTGGACCTAGTATTGGGAAATGAGCCCAGCCAGGTGATCAAAGTTTCAATGGGGGAGCATTTTGGGAATAGTGACCATAATTCCATGAGTTTTCACATACTTATAGATAAGGACAAGTGAGCACCTCAAACTAAAGTGCTAAATTGGGGAAAGGCCAACTATAACAGAATTAGGCAAGAATTGGAGGATGTAGATTGGAAGCAGCTGTTTGAGGGTAAATCCAGATCTGAAATGTGGGAGTCTTTTAAAGACAGTTGATTAGACTGCAGGACAACCTGCTCCTGTGGAAAGGATGGACAGGGGAAATTATCAGCTTAGTCAAAACAAAGGAAGCACATAAGGTCTAGGCAACTGAAAGAAAAATAAGGATGAGGTCCTTGAAAAGTACAGACACAGTAGGAAACAGATTAAATTGAGAGTTAGAAGGGCTAAAAGGGGCCATGAAATGACCTTGGCCAGCAGGGTTAAAGAGAGAGTCCCAAGGCATTTTATACACACATCAGGATCAAGGTGGTAGCTAGGAAAAAAATCGTAGGTTCACTTAAGGATAAAGGAGGGAGGCTGTGTATAGGGCCAGAGGAAGTTGGTGAGATCCTTGATGAGTAATTTACATCAATATTCACCAAACGAGAGGGATATGAGGTACGTTGGGTTTAGGGAAGGTGCGAGAGTACTGTTGGGCAGGTTAACATAATGGAGGAAGTGTTGGGTACCTTGAAATGCATAAAGGTAGACAAGTCCCCAGGGCCAGATAGGATATTTCCTAGGATACTGTGGGGAGGCAAGGGAGGAAATACCTGGGCCCTTAGATATCTTTGCATCCTCTTTGGCCTCAGGTGAGATTCCAGAGGACAGGAGAATGGCCGAAGTTGTTCCCTTGTTTAAGGAGGAAAGTTCCTGGAGAAGATACTGAAAGACAGGATTTATTCACATTTAGAAGCGAATCGACTTGTTAATGGTAGGCAGCATGGGTTTGTGCAGGGGAGATAAAATCTTACCAACCTGACTGATATTTTGAGAAGGTGACATGAGTGATTGATGAGAGGACGACAGTGGATGTAGTGTACATGGACTTCAGTAAGGCATTTGATAAGGTACCTCATAGGCAGCTGGGTGTGCTGGCTAGGTGGATACAGAACTGGCTTAGTCATAGAAGACAATAGCGGAAGGGCGCTTTTCAGAATAAAGATCAGTAATTAGGATGTTCTGCAGGGATCAGTGCTGGGACCTTTGCTGACTGTAATATAAATACATATGATCTGAGGGAAATGTGCGGGGCCTGATTAATAAGTTTGCAAACAATACCAAAACTGGCAGACTCTAGATAGCGAGGAGAATTGTCAAAGTGGGATATAGACAGATGGCAGATTTAGGCAGAGAAATGGTGGATGGAGTTTAATCTGGACAAAGGTGAGGTATTGCATTTTGGAAGCTCAAATTCAGGTACGAATTACACGATAAAATGGCAGAACTCTCGGGAGTACCGACATAGAGGGATCTTGGCATACAGTTCACAGATCCCTGAAAGTAGCAACGCAGGTGGATAAGGTCATCAAAAGGTCATACAGCTTCCTTGCCTTCATTGGTTGCGGAATCAAATATAAAAGTTGGCAAGTTATGTTACAGCTGTAACTAACTTTAGTTAGACCACATTTGGAATATTGTGTGAAGTTCTAGTGGCCACACTACCAGAAGGACGTGGATGCTTTGGAGAGGGTGCAGAGAAGGTTTACCAGGATGTTGCCTGGTCTGGAGGGTTTTAGTTAGGAGGAGAGGTCAGACAAATTCGGATTGTTTTCACTGGAAAGATGGAGGCTGTAGGGTTACCTGATAGAGGCCTACAAAATTATGAAAGGCGTAGATTGGGTGGGTAGTCAGAGGCTTTCTCCCCCACAGTGGAAAAGTCAACTACAAGAGGGCACAGGTTCAAGGTGTGGGGGTGAGAGGAAAGAACCTTTCAAGAAGGACAGGAAAAGGTTTTCACACAGGGTGGTAGGGTGTCTGGAATGCACTGCCAGTGGAGGTGGTAGAAATAGGCACATCAGCATTGTTTAAGGCATATTTTGTTAGACATGAACGGGAGGCGAACAGAGGGACAGAAACTGCACATGGGCAATCAGTGGGTCTAAATAGGGATTAGGAATCGATGCAGGCTTGATGGGCCTGTTCCTGTGCTGTATCTTTCTTTGTTCAGATCCTATCATGCTATTAATATACATCGCATAAACAAAGAGCAAACACTGATGGACGTGGGGCAAATGTCTGGAACACATTCTGGTGAACATAATTTTTTTAGTTTACAAGTCAAGTTACTGGTACCTTGTAATGGAGTGGGCAGTCCCTCCTTATCGTAAGCATCACAACTACTTCACGAAAGTGAAGACACAAATGACAAAGCGGTGGTAACAGCAGTGATTTAATGAATTCAAACCAAATAGTAACCTTTCCACTAAAAGATTACCTGTGGGGGACAGCTTGCAGAAATATATGGCTACTTGATTGGTGAAGATTGATCACCAGGTAAGCCAAAGAAAAAGAAATCAATATAATTCATGAGATAAAAGGTACTGCTGATGCTGGAGAATCCGAGATAACAAGCATGGGGCTGGATGAACACAGCAGGTCAAGCAGCATCATAGGAGCAGGAAAACTTGACGTTTCGGGCCTAAACCCTTCATCAGAAAATTTTCTGATGAAGGGTTTAGGCCCG